>JAGFPH010003902.1:10377-31122 GCA_018207615.1 Philaenus spumarius | reverse complement strand
AGTGTTAAGTTTGTAATGCAAATATTTTAGATATACAATTTAATATAATAGTTAAAACAATAGGTTCCACCAAACTGCAATTATTCAAGAAAGTGCTGTTATTTCTTCAGCTGTGACAGAAATGTATATTGGAATTAAGGTCAAAAAAGGAAATTGGAAATCGGACAATAAAAAATCAGTCAATTATATAGAGTACCAAGAACAGAGATAAAATGTCTGTTTAGCTACACATTCACTTGGGGACAATAATTCAATAGAACGAATGAGTACATACCATTCTAACCATTCCGTTCATGATATTTCTAAAAATGAAACTTTACCATTCGTTTCATCAAATTATAATTCTTATTAATGGTCTCAGATTCATAACAAGACTCTTATTTTAACGAAATATTGTCAGTCCTTAAAGTAAAATTGGTTCAATGGAGAAAATCCATTAACTCATTAGCCCAGAAATCTCTCTGTGGTGTCACTATTTGTTTGCAACATTATACGGTATGGGATTCTATAATATGTCATAGTAAACCGACTTCATCTAGGACCAAATACAAGCACCTGCACTCATATAAATGCTGCTCCCCTTAGGGAAAGTTGGTATTATTTTGTTTGTTTCTAAGAAGAAATACTTGACATAAAACTTTGCATTTATTGTGCAAAGTTATTATTATTATAATAATTATTATACGCTGATTATTATACAGCGATAAACATGTATTTGTATGTATTGCACTATTAAATAAGTTTAAATAACAATTGCAATTATAGCTTTTGTGTGTTATAATTTATGTAACCGATTTTAAAATTTACAATAACTAGATCAAATAATTTTGAATTTTTCGTGAGCGTAGTGGGTCTATGAGCAGAAATATGCATGCACCGAATTACCAATTCATTTTATTTTGGTTATTTTCACTTTTTGGTTAAACCCTTTTTGATCTTTTCAAAGCATAATCTACCATGGTATTGATATAAGATTCTTTGCAATTAATTTAACATTAAATAATGTCTGAATTATGTTATTAATAATTATATATATATTTTTTTTTGTAAGTTTTAATTTAATTTATTAAAGAACTGTAGTAGAAAACTACACTAGTTGTATTATTGAAATTATTTGTGGTATTGCTAGAACTAAGTCCGGCTGTTGTACCAGACTAAATCTGTAAAAATATGATTAGATACAAAACAGAAATACTTCAATAAAAAAAAAAAAATGATATTTAAAACAATATATTGACTAGGATTTTTAATCCGGAAAATGTGTACATTTATAGAGATAAAACTGTAGGCCTATTTATTCAAATGCGTTATTTACATAATATAATATTATATATCAAGAAAGGTACACATTTTATTTTAAATATATTTTTATATTATAAAACATATCAAATGATAGTTTATGTTTTAATTATTGTAAAATATTCAAACCTTATAAAATTTAGATATGATTTTATAAAACCTTAGACCTATTTGTAAAAATTTTGCAGTTATATACATTATTATATTTGAAAATAAAGATACAAATACTTTAGTTGCTTTTTACTTCATAGTGATATACTAAATGGTTTATAAGTTATTAATATTAAAATGAAGAAATTAATAATCGAATATATATGCTATATGGAGATTTAAGATAGTTTCCGAAGTTAAACGAATCTCTTTGAATAAATTGATATATTTATTATTAAAATTTGTATTTATATAAACTGTACAACCTCAAAGAAAATCGTATAACGTTTTATATCTTACATAAACTATATAAATCATATGTAAAAAATATTAACTTAACAATCAATTATATTATTGATTGGAATTGTAAGCACGGACGGATGTACGGAACTACTCGATTTTATTGGAGTTGATGATGATTTGTTGGTTATTGACACCATTACTTGCCACAGCTAATCAATATTCGATTAGATGGTAGACCATATTAATTCTGAATATTACACGGAATTCATAACCAGAAACGGCACCGTAAGCATAACGCCAGATTTGTTAATAAATACTGTAACTTCCTTTATTATTTGCTAGCTATTATTTGTAATTTATTAAATTTAATTATGTATTTTCTTTAACGTAATGGCAATTACAATTTATTTTTGCCAGTGAGCTTGAATCGTTTTTAATTACTATTAACGGTCAAACTAAAGTTCGTAAAAATAGTAAGTCATATATTGCATATAAATTCAAATAGTTCACAAGATGTAATAGTAGGCTAATTAAAGACTAGTAACATTTTATGTATGTAATATTTTATAATGTGTTCCATTACATCATGCAGTTATTCATTATTAAATTAAATTTTTTTTTTTAATAACACAATTTATTTAACACGTTCATTGCTACGCAAATTTCGTATTTCCTATGCTATGAGCTGACCTTTTATTTTTATATTTATAGCTTAAAAGAAAAATTACTTTTTTTATTTTTTAACCTTTCTGCGTAATAATCAATAATATTTTTAAGAGGACGCACATGTGCATCCATAGCTCATAAGCATAGAATTGGCGTGTGAAGCACTCAATGCTCTTTGTATTGAAAATTCTCCCAATACGGGGGTTCGCGTGTGAAGCACGCAATGCACTGTTCGTCAGCCGCTTCTCATAATGTTCAGTGTCAAGCTCACATGTGCGTCCTTAACAGTGAACGTGTTAAAAGCTGAAAAACTTATAAAACTAATGCACCAATACCACTAATCAATACTATTTGTATTAGTTATTTTCATTCAATTTGATTATTCTTTGTAGTTTACTTTCAAACTACAGTAGTAGATATGTTAAGCCATGGTTAACTAAATGTTATTAAATTTAAAGCCATTGTTAATATAACTAATTAAATATTAATACAAATGATTATTTAAAAAATCTTCACTCATTTTATCCAACCATGAATAACAATTATTATTATAAAACCTTTATATTATTTAATTAATATACGGATTTGGTAAACTGATATTACTTAATGTACTGATGTACAATACCAATTAAATAATTGTATTCTGCTTTTAAAAATATACATTACCTGTGTAATAGAAACCTAGTAACATAATTATTAATTTTCATTACAACCATTTCATAATGTAATTTATTCTTTGTTTTATGCATTAAATTTGATTAAAAAAGAGAAGAATCAAAACTAACTTTTGTTCGCACTGTATAAACTTAATTCAAAGTGTTTTATAGTTGGATTTAAACTAAGAATTTCACCTACCTAGCTACTACATTTCTTGATGTGAGTTTAAGAAAAACAATATTTGTTTTAAAGGTTAACTTATTTTTACCACTTTAAAAAAATTCCAGTATGGGACGTATACAAATTCTAGAATAAAATGATTCAAAACGTGTCTTGTTAAAACCTAAAACATTCCCGGGGAAAGTATTAAAAGTTTTATTGTAATTTATTCATTGACTTGAAATTGCACCCAACAATGGGAATAAGAACTTTGTAGCGATCGAAACTTGGGGGGAAATCATTCACCGTATCCTTTATTTATAGGTAGGATAGAATGAAAGTAAAAGTTTGATTGTTCCCAGAAGCTAAAATTTAAGCAAATCATTTTAACTTATTTATATTTTATTTGAAGAACATTCCCATAATTTTAATAAAAGTAACTTTTATTCATCATACAAAACTTTGGGAAATATTTTAAGACTGATATTTTTTAAGAGTACAAATCTGTTTAAAAATTTAATTTTCGTGTAGTTACCGAAAATCAATTAACATCGTATTAACATAGGAACATTGTTATTGAAACTTGCTTTATTTTTATTTACCTTTAATGTTTATTAAGTATAAAGAGGTATGGTCTACATTTAATAAAGAAAAATGTTTTAAATAAATATAACTTACTGCTATTATTTTCAAAATAAAAATCATAGAAATTTAATGTTATCAGTTTCATAATTAAATTATTTATTCATTTACTTAACAGCTTAGCTTAGAATAATTTATTATGTTTTAAATTTTTATCAGATTATTTTAACTTTCATTAACTCACTAAACACATAGGAAATACGATAGTATTTTAAATTTTAGAACAAAAAAGATATAAGTTATATATATATGAATTTATTAGCGAGTAGTCAGAATAAATAAATATGTAAATCAACTACCGTGAACAAATTGAATAAAAACTGGAGTAGTTTCTATCAGATTTACGCTTCTCATCCCTTGTAACGGAAGTCTGATCACTTTGTTTTATTGTTTGTTTCTGTTATGTAGCCAGTGAAGCACCTGAGTCTGACAAGCGTTGTCACTGTAGGAAAATGTTACGTTTTTACCTTGTCTTAAAAATAGGAGAACTCGTGCAGTTCGCTCTCAACATTTGGCAAACGTTTGTAATTACATAGGAAACATTATTATTGTGGTCGTTATATATTCTTTATAGTTTTTACTTAATAAAAGCACAATTGTTCTCATAGTATACATTTTTAAACCATATTACTAGTACAGCTTTACTAAACGATAATAAAACAAAGACTGATTGAAAGATTACTGCGAGCAGGGGCAGATCTTGGCATGAGCGACCTGTGCCACAGCGATGGAAAAAAATTGTGGTACTTGTAATTGTAAAATAAGGAGAATAATAGAAAAGTATTCTTTTGCCAAAGATTCGATATATTACAACAACAAAAGTGCACGAGGGGGCAGGAACTGAAAGTTTTGGTGGTGGGGGGCGTATCGTATACTTCCGAGAATCCGAGTCGGCCGGTCGCCAATCCCGCCAGAAGTGGAGCGACAGTGAGTCTGTATTTAAAAATAGCTGCATAGTTTCTGCGAAGCGGAGTACAGGGCAGCGGAGTGGGGCGCCCGATTCCGCTGCCCTGAGTGGTGGGGTGGGTATGGAGGAGTTTTTCACCCCACCGGGTCCCACCTGTCACAAACACAATTCCATATAACCTCCTCAAACTTCAAGGACTAAAGTGTGCATCAGTCATCAAACTTTTTAGTAACCACACAAGCGACATAATCGAATGACTGATATGAGAAATAAACCCACTACTGTACGTTTCAATAATTATTAACATGTCGACAAAAAAAAACCTTTGGGTAATGTTTATAGAAAAATAAAGGCTGATATTGAAAAACAAGAACAACAGGGGGTTAAAGCATTAAGCAATTTTTTCCGTGGTGCCTCTGGATCAGCTGATGCTGGAGCTGGACCCTCAGATGACGACGTGCTTGGATTACGTGATGAGTTCTCTTAAAGATCTCATGGAAATTTTTAATTATTTAACATCTTCTTCTTTATGTGAAAATGTTCCCAATGTTGTATAATTGGTCTTATTCTACCAGTTACTGTCGCATCTGGAGAAAGAAGCTTTTTAAAGCTTAAATTAATAAACAAATTATTTAAGATCTACCATGAGCCAAGAGCGGCTGGTTGGACTGGCCCTAGTATCAATCGAGTTTGATGTGTTGAAAAACATTAAAATAGATTAATTAATTAATCAAAGCTGTTCTGAAAAAAAGCTCGGAGAGTTTAAAAAAAATATTAATAAGGTGAAGCAATGAAATCTCAAATTATATGCAATCAAATTTTGTGTAAAAATAAATGTATAACATTTTCATTTGAGTTGAATTTTTGAATTTTCCTTGACTTATCTTTTATTCCAGTGGATGTATTATTTACAACTTGACAGGTGTTATGAGCAAAATAGAAAACTTTTAATACTTTTGTTGATGTTATAGTTAAAAAATAATTTCCTCACAGTTGAATGAACACCATGGCACGATCCTTCATTTTACCTTTGTTTATAAAGCACCCAGTACTTATAAAATCTCAAGACACCCTGGGACTTTCTGTTTTCCAACCCACCCCCCTCCCACCGGTTCTCCGGTACATGTTGGGGCGGCGGACCCATGCTTTGCACAGGACGCCATTTACCCACGGTCCACCCCTGGCTGAGAGAAAGGGAACTTTAAAGGTTTGAGATTTATGAAAGACTATCTGGCCCGATCCAGCTTTGCACGGATAGACAAATCAATTTAAATGTATATTTAAAAAAATATATAATAATAATAATATATCAATAAATATATTACACTATGTATTTCTTATGGGGATTTTTAGTACCTTTGACCCCCAAACCCCCCTAAAATTACATTTTTTTTGAAACCTTCCTTAGCGAGCACCTAGGGCCCTAGAGGAAGCTACATATCAAATTTCATTCCAATCCGTTCAGTGGTATTTTTTAGTAACTTTGACCTCCTCCCAAACCCCCAAAAATTTAAAATTTTGTTAAACCCTTTCTTAGCCAGCACCTACGGCCCTAGAGAAAGCTACATACCAAATTTCATTTTAATACATTCAGTAGTTTTAGAGAAATCGTGATTTAGAAACTTTGACTCCCTAAACCGCCTATACAATTTATAAGTTTTTGAAAACCTTTCTTAGCGAGCACCCACGGCCCTAGAGGAAGCTACATAAAAAATTGCATTGCAAAGTTGCATCCGTTCAGTAGTTTTTGAGATTTCGTGATGAGTCAGTGAGTGAGTGGTATTTGGATTTTATATATACAGATTAGGCAGTCTGAATATGGTATAGTCAATGTTTTACCGAGACATTTTATCTAAGGAGAAAAGGTTGACTTTTTTCGTTTATAATATTACACTTTTCAACTTACAATAAAAACTTAACTTAAAGCTTTATACTAGTATTTAATACGACCTGTTGTTTTTAAATCTAGTTTTAAAACATTCACATTTGAACTTTAATATGGGGGTAAAAAGAGCCCATCAAAACAACTATAAAATACAACACATGCAACTGACAAAATAATAAAAATACCCTTGATTCCTTAGACAAAGTTCACAATTAAAGCCAAAATGTTCACATTCTTTTCTTTAGTCACTGATTTTGACAAATTTTCATCATGATACTTTATTCTACTTGTACTCTTCTTGTAAATAAGGAAAACATTTCGCCAAGTGTTTCCCCTATAGTTTAGGAAACCTTTATACCACATTTAGAAGGTCTGACTCTGAAACTGTTAACATCTAGCCAATGTATGCAGACATGAAATTTGATTTCATTTGTTAGGAAAAAATATTTTTTATAAATTTTGTTCTATATAATAGCCTATTTAGTTAATTTCATCACAAACCTAAAATGTTTAGTTTAATAAAGATAATAATAATACTGTCTAACCTGACGGCAGGTAAATTTCCAGCTACATTACGGCATGGCTATCTAAGGCAAATTAAAATAATTGTTTAATGTAATCTAATATTAAAGTAAGTCTTACAACTAGTAGGGTAAACAAACAGAATGGGTTACTTGTGAACGTAGAAAGAGTTGCAAATTGTGTAAAAATAAGAAAGTAACGTATTTCCAACATCACTCAGATAGTCAAACGATGGTGTAAAAGCTCTTGTCCTTGATTTATGCAGTGTTGCATAATAAGCAAGAGTAAAATATTGTTAAAATATTGAATTCGATATGTTTTAGTTCAGAAATGCTGCTTGATTCGATCAGCAAGAGATGTATAAAGGAATGATTCAGAAAACGATTGTAATTTTTAAAATCCCAACATAAACGTTACAACTATTTCTCATTTGAAAATGATAATAAACTTTATAGAAGTAATGAATTTTAAAATAGTGTAACTATGATAAAAATATGTGAAACTAAACCCTGTATATATGAACAATATCAAAATGCAGACATACGTCTTCTTGCTATAGTTACACAAAATTTATCCTCCAGATATTGGTCGATGTTATCTCACTTGTACGGTTTTACTGCATTTATTAATTAATAGACTGAATACCTCGCATGCGACATTAAAAACAATCTCAATTCGTTTTGCAGCCTACAGTGGTGTTATTTATTATTATTTTAATTTGTAATAAATTACCTGCTTACACGCTTCCTCAGCAAGGGTTAAATTAATTAAATTAATGGAGGATCAGGATAGCTCAGTGGTAGAATGTTGCTTCGGAAATGGAAAGGTCCTGGGTTCAAATCCCGGTCTTGGTCCATGTTTTTTCACTTGTAGTTTAATTAATTTAACCCTTGCTGAGGAAGCGTGTAATCAGGTAATATATTACAAATTAAAATAATGGCAGGATATACCTAAATGTAGGTACTGCGACCTTCGATTATTTAACAACATTTTACTACAATATTTAAATGAAAACCCTTAATGGACGTAAAGTGTTTCCCATAACACAAATAGAATAGACGGATTGACGTACATTGTAGATTGATACCGTATCTACCTAACCTCAGGCACTGGTGTCAATAATGAACCTTCACATCGATTTAGATTCGCTTTCAATCTTATTTGTTTCCCGCCACCTGACTCAATTTGTTTGAGCCTTATCCTACAAACTAATGTTGTTATCTTTTCAGCCACTTCTTTTTTAGCCATCGTTGAATTCATTGGCCCAATATAACTTTAATACTATTTGTATTTTATGATAAACCATTTTATATCATAGACAATGTTTCATTTTTTTGAAAGTACAAACTCATCTTAAAGCAAGTTCCGTGTTTAATATCTTTCAAAATATATATTACCAAATATTTGCACCAATTCACTGTTTTAACTAAATTCAACGAGCACGCCTACGTTTGCTAATTGCCTTATAGGCTGCCTACTGTAAACAAATTAACGATACAACAAAGTGATCAGTCTTCCGTTACAAGAAGCGGGAACAGTAAATACGGAAAGAAACCACTTTGGCTTGTATCCAATGTTTGGGCAGCAGCTGGTTTTACATGTACATCTGCCGTGATTACTCAAAGTTGCTTCCACGTAAATGAGAGTTGTATCTAATTGTAGTCCCTGGTACAACTATTTCATGTCTCCTACTAATGAAGTTATGTGTTAAGAAAGTAATCACAGCATTCATCTTTCCAAATAAGTATAACTATACACTATATTGTCCTTACATAACTTAAGTTAAATCATATTTGCAATTGTTGTAAACAACTTCTAAAGTATTGTTAATTTACCTTGTTCGAATCATTGTTTCTGGATTTAATCGAGAGAACAGTAAACATGAGTTAAGTTAATCATTGCATTTGAACAGTGCAACCGGTAAAAAGTTACAGTTGTAAACTACATTAAATATGTATATAAAAAAAATATAATAATCACAGCTAAAATTACAGTTAAAATGATAAAATAACTTTTCTGAGATTAAATTTTACTGTAAAAGGTTCTTGCTACATGTTAGATGATTAAATGACAATAATGTAGTAATTTAGAAGAAGACATATTTTCTAAGAATACTTACACTTGGTTTCATTTTATAAAGTTACAATAAAAAAAAAATTGAATGTGGACATTGTTTATTAGAAACTAACACTAATTATTATGATAAACTGTTTCATAATTTAAAAAGTTTAACTTAATATGTTGAGAAATAATGCATATCTCGATAATATATGTAGTCAGTATAATACTTTTAACAGACAAATTTTATTTTTTGAACGAATTTTTTAAGGGGCTCCGGAGCACCTAAAAGTTAATTTTTTTGAGTTTTTTTGTTTTTTATTACTTATTATTTAGCTGTAAAACAAGCCTAAATTTATTAATATATCTTAACTATGAGTGGGTAAATACACGTTTTTGGTTCGTATGTCACATGAGAATAATACAAATTTTGTATCTTATTCTTAATAATTTGACATGATTTATCCAATTAGAAAATGATAAAAATTGCCGCCTATGATAGGGGTATTTAGCTTCTTCTGTATTCTCTAACCTGATTATACTAACTTTGGTGATATTCAGCAGAGTGACAACCCTGCATATGGGGCTGGTATGTATTAAATATGTAAGTAAAACTTTAAACATGTTTTCCGGAAATCATATATTTTATTCACAAAAGGAACATTTTATCAAAATCTATCTAACATAATGATCTCAAATTTTCAGGGGTTGTTTAATGGAGTTTACTACAGGTTTTAAAGAGAGCATTTGTAATATAAGTGATCATTTTTAAGTTATGACTGAGAAATATGGCAAACACTGGTCAGCATTCTATTATTTTATAAACATATTGATAAACGTATTCAAATGTTTGTTTTGCAAAACCCTCGTTTTCTCTCTGTTAAATTTTGTATTTAAGTAGTACTAACACACTGATAAAATTTTACTAATTTTGATCCAGTAGTTTCTGAGAAAATGTTCCTTAAATATTGTATTTTTAACATTGCCGATATAGGGCGCTCCTGAGCCCCTTAAAGTAAACTACTAAAAAATGTTTTCTAATTTCCTAATTTATTAAATTTCAAATTATTTTCATGGCTTTGAAATACAAAATGTATTGCATTTGGCACCATTTTAAAGTAACTTTACACACATCCTGTTTCTAATGTTCACAATATTTTTACTTTTCTTACTTTCCTTTATTCTAGAATTTTTACAGAAACACTACGACGAAGTCAATTAAGTTAAAAATACATCAACATAAGTTACTAAAATAAAGATAAACACATCATTTTTAAAATAATTGGGTTTAAAATTATGTACGAATTTAGGTACTGAATGTGTATCTATGGACATGTTGAAGTGTTTCTAGGTCCTAAACATATTGAAAACCGCAACACATCTAATATCGACTATAAAACTTAAGATATTCCCAGATGTTTTCATTATATTTTTACCCACAATTTTAGTACGAATAAAAATACGAAGTAGTACAATAATTTTATACGGTGGATTTCCAATTGCCATAACAAATTCAGAAGAAGGCAAAGAAAAAAAAATCTCTTCAAACATTACGTAGTTGTTTGACTGAAATGACTTTGCTTTAATTTATGTAACTAACTTACATGTAATAGAAAATGTGTATGCAGTATTTCATTTCTTCAATTTGCTTTAATTTCACTAATTTGGATGTGGTACATAGTAATTTGAGCAAATCATTTTTTGGTTTTAATAACATATGTTTTTGAGAAAGTTTAAAATTAGCTGATTTTATTAAAATGTATTTGTGATTAAATACATTGGAATACATTATTTGTTTCACTAAACTATTAAAATTTTTAATCGATTATTTTTATTGTGTTTAATTAAAACTTGGATAACTGCAACTAAATAATGTGTAATCCTTTTTAATTTTAAGATTGTTACATATATCTGTTACTTAGTCACAAAGCATTAATTGTCGTCAATAAAACCGTAATCTTATATATTAAAAAAATTCTGTTTTTCTTTTCCGAGTCCGTTCGGCTCTTCTACCCGACCGATTTTCATAATTGAGGTCTTAAATTAAAGGTATGCACGCCCAGATTTGCCATCAAGCATTACAAATCATGTATCTTTCGCCTTACAAACGTTATAATCAAATGCAAATTTCTGCTGTGTATTCCTTATGGGGTTTTTTTTTGGTTCTTTGTCCACTTTGCGTTCGTATACCGTCCATCCGATTGCTTTGAAATTTTGCATAGTAACACAGGTTAACCCTGGGAAGGTTTTAGGCCATTTACCGAAGTCCTAGGACATTAGGGCTACGCCCCAGTGGCCCTCAAAGTTTCAATGTTAATCTTATGGAAGAAAGATTTCTATTGATTTTATCAGGGACACAAAAACAGCTGTTCGTATGAAAAGCTTAAAACAACTGATTTGGATTAAATCAGTATCAAATGTAGTATTACCTTTTTGAGGTTACATTGACAAACTAAAAACAAACACAAACAAAAATCAACGAAAAATGCTAACTATATTTTAATTCAATTCAAACATTGGTTGTTACAAACCTATTATATATAAAACCCCCAATTTGGATCAAAAACTGAACATAATCATTCACAGATATGTCGAGTCTTATATATTATCATCCGTTCAGCCGCTATTCACCCGAGAAGGAGCTCCGGTATACAATCCTTCAAATTTCCCATGTTAATCTTATGGAGATAATGTTTAATGAGTTCGAGTCAGCTGCCAAATAAAACAGCTAATTTATGCTCGGTCACCTATGTACAAACAAGTAAAAGATTAACGAGATTCTTTATCGAATTTTCCACCTGCGAGCGAAGCGAAGCAGCCATCTGAGGCCGAAGGCCGAGCCGGGGTTGGGACGCGGAGCGTCCAGGGGCAGAGCCCCTAGTCGTAATTAAATAGACTTTACTCCTTATACTGTATTCTCCTTTCTAGTTTTGTTCTATTTATAATATATTTTAAATATAAAAATAAAAAAACATTTTTCATAACTAAAGACTTTAAGCTTTAATCAAACATTGACAAATTAAAGAATATTTTACAAATTAATTGTTTTAACACCATCTTTTATTCATCCACTAGTCAAGAGTCTACCTCAGATAATATGTAATAATGATTTTTTCTGCAATACAAATTATTACAGAACAAAACCACATTTTATTAAAAATCAACAGAAAAAATATGGTGCTACGAATCAACGTGAAGATAAGCGTACGAAAATAAACTTGATTGTATAAATTAATTACTGTTGGTATTGATTTTATTTTATTCGTTTAGTTCATTGTTTAAAGAAGTATAGAAATTAGTGAGAGAAGATTGCAATAACCAAGTTATTATGGTGGATGTAGAAATGTGTAAATAATGTGCTTTATAGTCATGAAAAAAAGTGTGAAATTTAAAAAAAAAATTTTAAATTAACGAAAGTTTGGATCAATCAAATTAAATTAGTTTTTAATGGTCAGTTTTACTGTTTATATACATTATGACGAGAAATATTAATTAATTAAATTAGCTCAGTGGTAGAGTGTTGACCCGGAAAGGCAAAGGTCCTGGGTTCAAATCCGGTCTTGGTCCATGTTTTTTCACTTGTAATTTAATATATCCTGTCAGCTTTAAGTGAGTATACTGTTTGTTTTACTTTCGCCCTCTTACCATTCAAATCTGGTTATGAGATGAGTTTTTTTAGTAAAGCGTTAAGATTCTGCTGTAGTGGCGGCCATCTTCTATGTTTATCCCGTAAGAACAATGTTAAATTTAATAACATTTATTTCGTTTACTTTTTATCATAAAATTGTTTGCAAGGCCTCATTTTCACCAAAGTCACAATACGCATCCGTTTTGCGCTTCAAATTTTGTTTAATCCCTTTCATTTATCGCTTAATTGAAATGTTTTAACAAGTTTTAATTTTTTCTTTACAGAATAAAAAAATATATAATTAAGAGTGAATCGCAAGCCGGATGACAATTTTATAAAAATATTAAGTCTTTTTTTCAGCACTCAATTACTAAAGATAGGTTTATAAAATGATTTTAAATGAGGCAATGTCAAAGCGCTCAGCTGTAACAAATTTCTTACAGATGCTGAAAAACTTAATGTTCTTCGTAAAATTGCGGATCCGGTTTGCGATTCGCTTTCAATTAAATGATTTATTGTGGAAGGAAAAAAGTTCGAATTAAGTACTTCAAAAATGCCAATTAAGTGGGATATAAAATGATAAAAATAGAAATTGAAACACAAAACGGATGCGTATTGTGACTGTGGTTAAAATGAGACCTTGCAAACCATTGTATGATAAAAATAAACGAAATAAATGGTTTTAATTCATTATTGCTCTTGCGGGATAAAAATCTAAGATGACCGAAAATACAGAAAACCATTAAGAATAAGCTATAGTCTTGTACCTTGACGTTTCAGGATTATCAACTGATCTAACATGTTTAAATGTTTAATATAAAATTTAAGCTGTAAAGTGAGAATATTTATTTATAGAATTATTTTGAAATCAATCTTAAGAACAAAATATTACAATTCAAAGATATGGATCATTAAAAACTTTTCACTTACGGCTATTGTCTCTAAGTAGGTTGTCATTTATATGCTAACGTATCGGTTAGTCGTCTGTATAAGAGTAAATCATGAAACTGATGAATTTAATGAACGTGATGAAAATAATAATTTATAATTAACACCTAATAGTAGGGTACCTTATTGGTTCAGTACATACTTGAAATAATACAATATATAAAAAGTTATGCCTAATTGACAATAAATTGTAAGTATTTATATATTGTAATAGTATTAGTAGTATGATAAACAACGGAATAGATTTCTTATTTATTCCGTACAATGCTTCAATATCACGAATGTAAAATATTCTCAATAATCTAGCGGATGTTTATACGAGGGTGTGCAGGTCCTTTCTCTGTAGGGGAATAAACAACGACGAGGACAACATTTATTTTTAAGTCGTTTATTTGATATCATTCTCACATCATTTACTTATTGAGTCAAATGCTGCTCTTGGAAGAAAACTCTGAGGGATGAATAGCCTACTCAACATCAGTCTATAGAAAGAATACACACACCGGTCGTTACTTAAACTATGACTCAAATCATCCTAATTCCATCAAAGAAGGAATAGTTCATTCCTTACTTGATAGAGTCTATAAAATTTGTTCTGATAATAATAGTTTAAACAGTGAACTTGCCCGTATTGAGCAGGATTTAAGTTCTAACGGATATCCTCAGTCCATTATTTCTAAATGTAAAAGAGCGAAAAATAACAAAAAGAAAGAGACCAAAGATGAGAATAAACCTCTAGCGTACATGACAATCCCATATGTGCCGGGATTATCGGAAAATGTTAGGCGCGTAGTCAGAAAATATAGAATTTGTACTGCTTTTAAAACAAAAAACACTGTTAGACAACATCTCGTCCAAACTAAAACTAAAAATGGCACACAGGATTCTAAAAACTGTATTTACAGTATTAAATGTGAATGTGATAGGCAATATATTGGCGAGACAAAAAGACCTTTAAGAATTAGAATAAAAGAGCACAAAAATAATGTACGGTTAGGCCTAGTCGATAAATCGAAAATTGCAGAACATATATGGTCCGAAAATCACAAATTCAATTGGGAAGAGGCAAAAATCATACACCGGGAAAGTAATCTTTACAAACGTAAAATAATTGAAGCCTCATATATAAAGTTAGCGGACAACCCTATCAGCCAAACAAGAATTGAAGTTAGGCCACTATGGCTCCCATTATTAAAAGAAGAACTAAAACTTGATTATAATAACCATATTAATAATAAAACAGAAATGTTACCGACTAACAAAAATGCTGAAATTTTACCAGTAGAATCACCACGTAGTGTTATAACCCGTTCCCTTGCAAAACACTTGAACTATGTGAAACAATAGGAAACTACCCCTTCCTGTTGGCCACGCCTGAACACTCGGGCCAGTTGTCAGTTTCTCTCTAGCTAGTAAACTAGACGCTTGCCATCAATTGCGTGTGCTTAGTGTATGAATTGTGTTGTTTCTGTAGTTGGTGAGTTTGACTTCTCAGTCTTAGCTCTGAGATCCATCATGTAGATATTTAAGGTTAGTAATAATTTGTAGTTTTACTTTGTTCACCCTTACATAGGCCTAGTTGCCTAGGTTTATGTACCGTTAGTTTTAGTCACTTGAGAACGGGAATTGATTTGTATTCCCGAAACGTCGTGTTTGATTATTAACACACAAATGATGGCAAATGTCCGATTAAGTAATTATAATAAAATAATACACAATACTGTATTGCCTCTTCACAGATAATCGTACAGTATTACCACATCGATACTATTCTTTGCAGTTTATCGATGTATACAACTTGCGAACATTTTTATTTTGTAATCGAAACTTGTTTTTACTGAAATAGTAGGCCTAACTGTGATTAAATAGTAACCAATAAAAATTAAACTAATATTGTTTTTACACTTTTGTGTTTGAAGCAATATGTCATCATTTACTGAAGTTACAATTTTTCTAACTAGAAAAACAACCATGGTCTTTATCCTGATTAGACTCCGTGACCTTGAAATTTGGAATTAAGTGTATTTACTTCTCACATACAACATCAACTAATAAATTTTAAACTAAACCTATGTAATAATAACTCTGTCACGCAGCTGAGCCATTGACGTAAGTTGAACGAATTTCCAAAATTAGGTTTATATTTTTAAGGATTTTAACTATTTGGCTGTGAATAGCCGCCTACGTGTACTAAAATTGTTAGTATAATTTGTACCTCATCCTCCAGCATAAATTGTATATGTTAAAAAATCTAATTTAAACCCTCCGGACACTTGATTGTTTTGATTGTAGTTTTACAATTCAACTTGATACCAATTTTTGAAATAAGTTGTCAACTTGAATGTTTATTAATTATGTTTTCGGGAATTTTTCCAAAAATCTTTAGAAATTTTTATGTTCTTATTTTGTTTATGTGTTATTAATTTGAGTTTAAAATAAACCTTACAACTCATTAAAACTACTAAAATCATGAACTATAAATAGCATAGAATGTGTAAATACCGTAGAAAAAAAAAATATATAACAGGCCTAAAAGCTATACAGTTTGCTGGAAATTCGTAAAGTTAAGTAATATTTATTATTTTAAAACTTAATTCGGAAGCTAAATAACTAGGGATAAAATTGACAGCTATATTGTTTAGAGTTATACACAATATACAATTTAAAGTTTTGTACAAAAACATTACACATGAGTTGAAAAGTCTGAAAAGAAAAATGGGTAGTAGTTTGACGTAATATTGTAAAAATTATAAAAAGTGAACAGAGCTATTCAAAATAAAATAAATCCTTTACATTTAAGCTCATTTTAACTCAAAAAATTATGTACTGGTGTTTTAAGTGCCACAACTTAACAATAGGCACATTTAGAAGTAATATTTAATTGGTTTGACCTCTTTATCTAATTATTAATATTTTCTAATTTATTCCTGAATTAAACTTACAAACAGTAAATTTGAGCCACTTTTGTTTCTTACACAAAAGTTCTTACACAATTTTAGTATAGATGTCAGCTCGTTAATGGTAAAAATAAACTCTTTATGAATGATACACTTTAAATTTTATCCTTTTTTCGTTTAAAAATAGCATTATTAAAAAAATTTATATTATTTAAAAATTGAAATGGCATAAAACATTTTCTACAAATTTTGTTTTTAGTATTTAAACTATGAGTTTCAGGCCAAAAACTTTATTTACGCTCTTATAGTCTGAATTTGAGAGGACAGATGTTTGGCAACCCATAGACACAACTATTGTCAGAAATAAATTTGAAAAACAGAACTTGTTTTATAACAAGCCAAATAAACCTTCTTACAAAGATAGAGTATAATGTTTGTTTTAATAACTTATATTCTCTTTTGACAAATAAAAATGCGTATAATTACATTTGTATCAACATATTAAACACTGGTAGCACAAAAATATTACTATTTATTTTAAGGAATAAACTGTACTTTCTCAAAATGGATATATAAGAAGCACAGAGTAAGCAGCTCTAAACATAACTCGTTCACCAAATATACTCTTCTTGGTAACTCAAAGTCTTCAAATTATATTTAGTTAAGCTCTTTTAATGAAACTACTTTTGGAAACCTGGGAGTCTATTAAATGAAATTAATGTATCTTGGGCAGAGATTATTTCATAAATATTTCATTTAAAACCTGCATTTTACTTGCAATTAGTATGAAATTCCCTATTTGGAGATTTTATTCTCTAAATACATAATATTACTTCAAGTATATGACGAAGTATTTCTTTTATGAGGAGTAACTCTCAGCTTAGAAAGTACCTGATATTTGCCAGATCCCCAGCAACAAATAATACTTCACAACTACTTTGAGCTAGTGGGAAAACAAATATACTCAAGTTATTCTAAATACGTGTCGTGCTGGATGAGCCTGATCACTGCAAGAGATGTTTGAGAAATACCGTGCTGAGGGGAAAACCAGACCGACCAAGGTGTGCAGGACTCTTGTCGTGTTTGAGGGATTTGCTACTTTAATAAAAAATCAAGACATACCAAGCAGAACCAATAGCAAGTGTTCAGGTTGAACTAAATGCGGTTCTATCTTTTATAGTAACAAAAACCGTTATTTATAGTTCCAAATAGAAGAGTGGCTTGACTGTCTCTTTTTCTACTCGGCTTGGGTATACAATTTATTTCGTAAACTAGTTTCAAAGTTCAAGGTAGTTGAAAACATACTAACATTGACTAATACAATTTTTTTAAAGTTTCATATTAAATATAATTCCATGGTTGAAATGTTAAACTTTTCAAATCTGTAAAAGCCTCTCTCCATGATTTTACACTGTAAGTTAAAACTTTGTTATTGCTTTTTTTAACAAGGCAAACAGTTTAACATGCTATTTCGTAGAGTTGACCAACAATTTGAATCTTTATATACAGTATATTACATTATTATTAGCAATTGTAACGATCAAAATGTATCACTCGATCTGTCGAAGACAGTTTATCAACTCATATAAAAGCTAGTGTATGTACGTGAGTAGCATGTAATATATCAGCTGATTTCACCCATCATCTGTAATACTTAAACAAAAACAGGGTATATTATAGTTTGGGGTTTTGTTTACAACTTCAATCGTTATAATTTCTATTGAAGTTGATTTTTTTAAATATGAGTTATATAATAGAACTAATGTATGCTATAAGATACGTTATGATATTTGCTTTGTGGTTATAAACTGTACATAAATACAACCTTTTATCATCAATATATTTGTTTATATTAATTTAAAGAAGTACAAACAAATGTACCTATTCCTTTAACTTCGGAAACATTCGTACATCTTCGTATAACATAAAAATATTCGATTATTAATTTATTTACTAAAATATTAATAACTTCTAAATAATTATTTGATCTATCAATATGAAATAAAAAACAATTAAAAGATAGTATTTTTATCTTTCATTAAATATATAATAGCGTATGTAAATGAAAATGTTTAACAAATATTCCTATAGTTTTATAATCCTTTTTACTGCACACATTTACCGAGTTAAAAATTCCCGTCAGCATAGTTAGGTAGGCCTAGATAAGTAAGACTTAATGTTGTTTTTAAATACTTTGTTTTTAAATGATGTATTTCTGATGTGTATCTAATTAATCAGCATATTATTTTTCACGGGGGCTTACTTACTAGTAGTACACTATTTAGAATTATATTTTTTTTAAATTTTGAATCAACGTCATCAAGGAACACAATGCCCCTAAATATGATCACTAAAACTTAAAACAGGACGTAATAGTTAATTTAATATATGGAAAAATCCCAGATCTACTCGGTTTCTAAGGTCAATGCAATCGCTAAATATAAGACACGTAGATGAAGGTCTATTCATGCCTGCTTCGATCTTAAAGTATGCATTCTTAAACATTTTTTTACTTTTCCAAATGAATATATCTTTTTCGTTTAACCAACCAACACGTACTAAACACCTTCAGTAGTTAAAGAAATGTTTGCACAGTGTAATATGTAAGTTAAATGTGTTTTTCTTTACATTCTTTGTGATGTAGTTGCCATTTGATGTAAGTTCAAGACAGTTTATACTTTGCACTTGGTGAACTGTTTGCCTGTAACCCGCAGAGATTTATTCATCTTCTGTTTATTCTACGGTTTGTTGATTCTAGAAACAATGATTAGGACGATCCACTAAGATAATTCTGTAATATGTTTACATTTTTTCATGTTCCAATTTTTTGTTTTACTTGAGTTTGTAGATGTTAGCTTTGCATTTTTAAAACACTACGGATTTAAGACGTGACATAAACCAGTGTTTTATGTAGCGCAGTAGAATTACGGAGTAATCCTTTAGTTTAGAGCACATTGAAGATAAATCGACGTGTATTGAATATCGAATGGGTTCTAAATTGTACTCACTCATTATCCTTCAATTTTCGTTTGTTATTAAAACATCTTTAGCTTTCTATTCTGGAAACATTATTTTAAAATAGTTTCATTTTTTTTAAATATTGTATTGAGGTGTAGTTGAACAAATTATTTACAAACCTAAAGGATGTAAGCCTTAAAGGGGATCAAAACTAAGCTTGTATTAAAAAATCGTAAGTTTTATTAAAGATAGATTTTTAACTAATAATGTTATTATAATAGTTTACTGTAGCATCTGTACTAAAATCATTTTACGATAATATATTATGATAAAACTAATATTAATCAACGTCAAATAGTTATAATTTTGTAAATTCTTTGTATAACTCACAAAATTGACCAAGTATTCTATAATTAATCTAGATTACTATTAATATTGGCTTTGACTCATCACGATGGACGTAAGTGTAACCCAGCTGTTGTTCAATCATTGACAAAATGAAGTGGTTTTTTTCTCATTCGCTGTCCTCATCTGTGGTAAGAGTAGGATGGTAACTTTGTTGTGTCATGTGTTTACGGTTAAAGAATGTGAGTCTGTTAAGATTCACCTATGCAAAATGTTGATGCGTAATTTAGTTGCAATAACTAGTAAGTGTAAATATGTTGAAATATATATTTCAAACCTCATGTACCTAATGACGGTTTTTTGTTATATTTTAAACAAATATTATTATTTCCTAGAACATTAAGTAGTTTAACCCTTACTATTATAATACACACTATTATTGTTTGTCAGAATGAATTATCGGCCAAATAGAGATGGAAACTGCTGAGAGATGATGGCTGCAGTAAGATAAGATAAACTTTAAGTGTATTAATGATAAGGAACTAAAGATACAGACAGAAGTAGATCGATATGAATGGTTGTGGATAGTTATGAAGATAAGGTATCGTCGCGGGCTGTTTATAATAGGTTAAATTGAATACTGCATTAACTGTCATCACATTTGTTCAAGGTTTAAAACTTTATTTTTATTTGATTATGTGAATTTTTAATATTAACTTTTTTCATTTTTTTTATTGAAGTGATAACTTCTATTGGCCCGTTGGGCACTTTCGACTTGGCT
>JAGFPH010003902.1:0-10277 GCA_018207615.1 Philaenus spumarius | reverse complement strand
CTGGATAAACCTTTCCTAACGTTGGCAACACTGCCCATCAGCTGTTTAATATTTCAAATATTTGTGTTTTCTATTAATCAACAAGAAACTAAGACTCTATGTATTTGTGATCTGTTTCGTTTATAAGGCGACCTTAATGCATAAACAATTAAGTGTGAACTCTTATGTAATGCAATTTAATGTGTTGTAACACGTTTTGACCTCGGCGACAAGGATGCTTACTTAGGTTATAAATCAACTTTATAAGTAGCTAAAACAATATAAAATAGTATATAAATAAAAAATAGAACACAGTTTCTCATAAAAAACGTTTAATAATTCAAACGCGTTTCAATGACAATGTCATCATCATCAGTGATGGTTACAAACTTATAACTAATTTGGTAACATGGTTCTTAACTATATATAGGCAGAGTCTTAGTAGGAGGAGTCGTCTAAACATGTAACGACCAATGGGAGAACAGTAACTTAATGATTTTAATGGGGATAGTGACTAAGGGAGAAAAACATGAATATATATAAAAAGAGATAACAAAATCGCATATATATATAAGTTAGAATCATACATAATATAGATAAACTCATAAACTGTATATGTGAACATGTAGGATATATAATTTAAACGCTGATAAGTGAAAATATTACATCAATCAAAATACGTGCATATAAACAACAAAGAATAAGTAGTCAACTATTACATAATAACCCACAATACTAATACAACTATATTTATATACCAAAATATGTAAGACATGTAATTTATTGTAAACATTACCAAAAAAAATCACTAAAAATACATTTGTACCATATACACAAAGGAAAATCAAATGTTTAGTACTATTATAATGCTATAATTTATGACAAAATTTTAAGATGTCTCTTATATAAATTATTATTACGTGATGATTTCGTTTGTATGATTGAAGCATTAATGAATACAAGCAATTATGGTGACAAATAAATAAATAACAATAAATATGAAGTATACAGATATTAAATATAAATAATTAAAGGAGAATGGAATTTTGAATGGGGCCTAATTCGTTGTTGACTATAAAATTTTGGTTCCGATTAATGAAGAGAGTTTCCCATGCGTCTAGTGAGTTCTGTTTTGTTGCGTTTTTTAAAAGGGTCGTGTTTACTATCTTGAAAAATGATTTTCTTGTAAGCAGTGTTTGGCTATTGCTGATTTGTCGGGTCTATTGTACTTGAAGTGAGAGAAATGTTCTTTGGTTCTAATTTTTAAGTTTCTTATAGTCTGACCTATATATTTTTTCGGGCATATTTCACAAGGTATGCAATAAATACCTGACTTCTGAAGGTGGTGAATTTGATCTTTTGGTGATCCTAATATTTTGCCTAGACTATTATTAGAGGTTAATGTTATATTTAGGTTAGTGAGTTTTTTTACAGTGTTTGCTAATTGTCTGTTGTAAGTTATTTTTACCCATCGTTTATCTGTAGTGTGAATCTTGAGTTTAGTTCTGGATTTCTTAATTTTGTTAAACATAGCTTTTTTATAATCTGACCAATAATATGTTTACTGTACCCGTTGAATGTTGCAGCCCGGTAGATATATTGTTTCTCTTCTTCGTAGTGTTCTTGGGATAACGGTAAGTTGACCATCCGGTGAACAATAGAGTTAAACGCCGCTCTTTTGTGAGCAGGTGCGTGAAATGAATCATTGGTATAAATCTGTCCTTGTGCGTCGGCTTCCTGTATACTTTAAAGGATATGTTGTTATTGTCGTCCCTTGTTACTTGTATGTCCAGGTATGCTATTTAAGTAAATTTTATTTTAATATAAAATACAACCAATGATGTTTTCTTAACGTTTTACTCTTATTCGTAAAGAACCATGATGTCGGATTGAAATAAAAGAAAATCGAAGCCTCAACAGACAACTTGAACCTACGCGTATGACACCTTACCGAATCAGCACTAAAATTTAACCCTTAAAGAATAGAATATTTTAACGTATTTTTCAAAATCTGTATATAAAATCAGTTTTTCAACATTCAAGATCAGAATCTTTAAAATATGTAATATTTTGATTTCAGTCAAATTAAAGATACTAAGCAGACGTTTATCTGAAACGCATCAGTTATTCGTCTTCTAGATAAAGTATGTGTACCCAGACATTTAATGAGCTTCTTAGTGTTGTGAAGTGGTATGAATGAGTGGTTTAATTCAAATTTAGATAATTGTATTACGAGTAGAATTGTATTGCGGCACACCACGCGATGAAATTAAATCTCATTGCTGCATTTTATAGTAATCCAACGATTGAACTAGGCGAGTAAAACCATTGTATTTGGATAACCTAATAGAACTCCGATTAAATGCAATATTTCGTTCCACTGGAAATTCGGCGATAGTGGCGCTATCTCTTGGGGAAACGACGGAAGCTGTGTGAAACACCAATTCTACCAATGATTTCTCCCTAGCGCTACCTCGCGGCGCGGTCATACACTATTTTCCCGACAACCTAATTTTCGCCACACTGCTGGCGTATGGATGCAAGATCTATTTATTATTCATGATCTATGGTAAAACTAAGTGTAAAACAAGTTAAAATAGAGGATAATAAATTTGAGAGGTTTATTTTTGAGGGAACCATCCGAGATGTTGACCTGAAGAAACAACGAAAACAAAATAAGATTGGGTCAAATTTCTTAAGATTATTTTGGAAATAATTGTTTTTTATTTAGTTGGAGTTTTACCATAATCTTTTCTTGTTCGTTTATGAAGTGAAAACTTCTAATGGCCCATTCGTCACTTTTGGCGTGGGTATTCGAATAAAAAATGAGTGTAGTTTAAGGCTGTTTCACACATAAAAAATAAGAAACACTCACCGATGTAATTGACATTGTGCTTCCTCATTTTGTAACGTGTGTTACAATAGATTACTTGGCAATACCTCTGAAATGGACATTACACTTCCTAGTTTTGTAAGTTGTGTTAATAATGTGCTTGGCGATACCTCTAAAATGGACATAGTTCTTTCTAATATTTTTCTAAATGTCTAAATTTGCTAACTTGCTTGCTATCTATGGTAATTAATGTAGATGCATTAAAGAAACGTGTGTTGGTTCAGTATAGGCCCAACCTGAAATTATGTTATTGTTATTTGTCTATACACAATAATGTTTATGTTATTTTTTAGATTTCAATTTTAAATTGGACATGATAGAAATTATGATAAAATTTCGGATTATATAAATATAACCAACGATTTTTGTTTATAATATTTTTCACTTATATGCACTTATGCATTTTTTGAAAGTAGTTTAATTTGAACTCACTTTCGCCAGAAGAGCAATTCATAAGGTCCATTTTATTGTGGTTTTTTTAATACATTGGTAGAACACTGTATTGAATGGTCTCTTCCTAAATTATTGGAATTAATTATATTTTAAAATAATCTTGATGAGGTTTAAGTTATTGTACAAAATATATTTGTGTATATGATCCTCTCACTACAAAACAAAAGCCTAGCTAGTTGCAATTAAATTCAAACACTTTACAACAAATTGGTGGAACCCCCATTATAACATTAATTTATGCTAATTCAATGAATCATATTAATTACAGGTAAGTATGAAATAAACACACCTTGAATGATAATTTTAAAGAGTACTTCTTACAGATTTAGTGATATTACAAAAGAATAGGTTTCTGATTTACTTAGGAAGGGGCGTGAATTATGAAATAAGAAGAACGTAAAATATTCTCGATGATCAAGCTAGGGTGGAAAGGTTTTCGCTCTGAATGTATAAAGAGTTGAACAGCCGAGAGTAAAATATTTTTCAGTCGATTACTTGATATCGTCCCCCCTAAACTTATTGTTCATTCAAGTACAACACTGCGCAGAAAGCTATAAAAGAAGAATGCCCTATATGTTAAGGTCTCAGATCAGATGACAAAACTATATTACTAAACTGTTTTAAATCTTGTAATTTATCGACAATGAAACTTCGCATATGTTTTTACTTGATTTTACTTGATGTTTTACGCATATGTTAAATCAAACAATGTAATATAGTTTTAATTAAGTTATTTTAAAGACAAAAATCACCCGTGGGCTATAATAATTCCCTGAATAACATTTTCTAACAAAACAAAATCCATTGTATTTATAATTATATATTTGAACCGTTGATTTTGAGCTTTCGAATCAAGTCCCTTGTATACGATGAAACCTAATATATTTTAAACTTATCATTTATATAATAATATTAAAAAGAAAATATACGCTTCTTCTTGTAAAAATTACTAAGTTATAATAATTTCTAGTTGTCCTTATACGCAACCTATATATACAGTAAAAGTGTTTAAATAAATTACTAACAATGCATAACCAAACTTCATAATCTTTTTAAATGCAATTAACACATATTTTTTCAAAAATCGCGTAAAGGTTTTGGCTTTGTTTCTAAATCTTTCACATTTTTTAATGGATGTTCAATGAGTACCGTGGTGAATTTAAACAATTAGAAACACTGAAGCCCCAACCACAAGTTCGGTGAATAAAACTACACAAATAAACTGAAAACACATTAATACATGTGTTTCAGTTTATTTGTGTAGTTTTATTCACCGAACCTGTGGTTGGGGCTTCAGTGTTTCTAGAATTTTTACTTTCTCCCCCCTATACGTAGCATATGGAGAAAGTATTGTTTTCGTCCAAATTTTGGAATTTAAATTGTTAGTGAAATTATCTGTTTTGGTGTTCCCTGAACCCCAAAAAGTTTTTTAGTGGAATTATCTGTGTTGGTGCTAACTGAACCCAAAAATATTATTAGTGGAATCATTTGTTTTGAAGCCAAAAAAGTGTTTTTTTGGTTATGTCTGTCCGTGTGCCTGTGTGTCTGTTAGGATTTGTACAGAGCTGGAGACCATACCAACAGTCCGATTTTGATGAAATTTGGTATGTATTTGTAGTACTAGAATACCTCAAGAAGTTTTTTCATTTTTATAAATTTTGTATTTTTAAGGGGTTTTACCCCCCCCCTCCAAAAAAAATGACTAAAAACGAGAAAAATCTAAATTTCTCAAAAATGATTTTGATAAAATTTGGCTTATTTGTAGCGCTTAATGTACCCTACCATATGCAAAAAAGTAGCATCTTTATAAAAATTCTCGTTTAAGTAATAATAACAATAGGAACTGATTTTTGGGAGGTTTTGGCCAAAAAGGCTGTTGTTTCTCAAAATGATTCAAAACCTTTTTTCGTGCATCTTTACAGGCCTAATTTACATTTTTGGTGAACATTTTTTCGAAATCGATCGAATAGTTGTAATAATAATAATATTATAATATAATATCAAAATATGGATGTGTGTTACATGCATCTAATATTTTCCATGGTATGTCCTACTTTTGCAATTCTAAATAACCACTTCTTATGCTACTCTTGGGAAGGTATAAAGTTTTAATTTTGAGCAAGTTTGAGGCAGTTATCTGGTACCGTTTATTTCATGTAAAATCTTATCCATATTCAACCGTATGTTATCCCTTATACAAATATGCCAAATTTAATATCGAAAGTATTTGTTACATAAAAAAGCCAAATGCAACCCCCTTTGTGTGTTTTTATAAATATATTTGTGATACGATTATTCATAATTCATATTCCTGGAAAATGGTAGAATTCTGAATATCTGAATAAAATTATTGGTTATGTTTGATTTCTAACGAGTTGTAGGCACTTAAGGTATGAAGGTGTTTATGATGTATCCTAAAATGTCTATTTAAGTTCAAATAAAACTTTGGTTAACATACAGTATGGAGTGTAAATACAAGTACTGGAGTTAAAATTAAATAAGCAATATTTGGAAAACTATAAAAAAATAATAAAAACCTATTATTTTTTATTTTAAGTAATTAATTACACATTAATGTGTACACTGTTTTTATTGCGTAGCAGTTGTTAGTAATTTTGATTTAACTTTAAAGTAGTGTTAATGTTTGAAAACAAAGCATTCTTCTAATTTTTTGCAAACATGTTTTAAATAAGCTTACAGTTATTTCAAAGCCTTAAATTGTATCAAGGAATTCCACGAATGTTTGTTTTTCACAAATGTTTGTGTATTGCAGAAATAAAGTACAAACAAGCTAGGAATAAAATCTACTGTCGCGTCTTAAAATATAGTAAATGTAATTGCTTTGGCTTACGCAAATTAACAGGCCAACATTGAATGAGAAGTTTTAAATATGATAAATCACTTATTTTAGAGCTCATTTTAGCTTTACAGTTATTCATTAGTTTCTAAAATTTAAAAAATTTACATTAGTTGCTAAAATTGTACAATAATTTTAATACCAAATAACCGTAAACGTTCAACAACAGCTACTTAAAATTATCTTTTTAAACTGGATCATTATTATTTTCTCGGAATGTTTCATTGCTTATTTAATTACTAAGATAAACAAAGTGATACATTTGAATGTATTCCACACATTATTTATTTAAAAGTATGTCCTGTATTGTTATTTACTTTAGGTGAAATTATCATTTAAATTAAATTAACAACTAAATGTTCAAAAATAAATACCGGAAAATGAATCAAACGTACAATTTTTAAAACTTTAGGCACTTCAAAACTTTTAAACTAGTGAGTTTATAAAAACATACCAAAGAGTAAAAACCACTTAAAATTTTAAGCAGGTTCTTAGGTTTAAAACATTTTAAAAAAGGGCAACCATATTTGAAAAAGAGGTTGGCAATATAATAATATTTTAAAAACATAATCATAAAGAAAAACCAATAATCTAGAGGGGCTTATAATTTTATCGCTTTTAATAAAATATATATACAATATTATGGAAGTACACAGCTGGCACATATACTTTTTACACAGTATAGGCTTGGATTTACTTCCAGTAAACCTAAAACAGTTACGGAATTATATATTACTTGCTGACCCGTACGGCGTTGCCCGTAATGGTTGGTATTTTCAGTCTTTTTAACGTAATTGTATTCTTTTTAAGTGTTCAGTCAGTAAGTGGTATTTGGCTTTTATATATATAGATCTCAAATAATAAAAGCACTATTGTCATAATAATAAAAGATCTGAAATTATGATTTTAGTAACTTTGAACCCCCCAAACCCCTCTTACAATTTAGAAATTTGTCAAACCCTTTCCTAGTGAGCACCTATGGCCCTAGAGGAAGCTACATACAAAATTTCATTCCAATCCGTTTGGTAGTTTTGAAGAAATTATGATTTAATAACTTTGATCCCCCAAAACCCCCCTAAAATTTCGAATTTTTTTAAACCCTTTCTTAACGAGCGCCTATGGCCCTAGAGGAAGCTACATACCAAATTGCATTCCAATCTGTTCGGTAATTTTGAAGAAATTGTGATTTAGTAATTTTTACCCCCCAAACCCCCGTAAAATTTCCTATTTTTTAAAACACTTTTTTAGTGAACACTTATGTCCCTAGAGGAAGCTACATACCAAATTTCATTCCAATCAGTTCGGTAGTTTTGAAGAAATCGTGATTTCATATCTTTGATCCCCCAAAACCCCCCTAAAATTTCGAATTTTTTCAAACCATTTCTTAATAAGCACCTATGGCCCTAGAGGAAGCTACATACCAAATTTCATTTCAATCCGTTCTGTAGTTTTGAAGAAATCGTGATTTAATAACTTTGATCCTGCCAAACCCCCCCTAAAATTTCGAATTTTTTGAAACCCTTTCGTCGCGAGTGCCTATGGCCCTAGACTAAGCTACATACCAAATTTCATTCCAATCTGTTCGGTAATTTTTTAGAAATCGTGATTTAGTAAATTTACCCCCAAATCCCCCCTATAATTTCCAATTTTTTTAAACCCTTTTTTAGTGAACACTTATAGCCCTAGAGGAAGTTACATACCAAATTTCATTCCAATCCGTTTGGTAGTTTTGAAGAAATCGTGATTTAATAACTTTGATCCCCCCAAACCCCCTAAAATTTCGAATTTGTTCAAACATTTTCTTAGTAAGCACCTATGGCCCTAAAGGAAGCGACATACCAAATTGAATTCCAATTCGTTATGTAGTTTTGAAAAAATCGTGATTTAATAACTTTGATCCCCCCAAAACCCCCCTAAAATTTCGAATTTTTTCAAACCCTTTCTTAGTAAGCACCTATGGCCCTAAAGGAAGCTACATACCAAATTTCATTCCAATTCATTCGGTAGTTTTGAAGAAATCGTGATTTAATAACTTTGATCCCCAAATCCCCCTAAAATTACGAATTTTTTCAAAACCTTTCTTAGTAAGCACCTATGGCCCTAGAGGAAGCTACATACCAAATTTAATTCTAATCCGTTCGGCAGTTTTGAAGAAATCGTTATTTAATAACTTTGATCCCCCCAAAACCCCAATAAAATTTCTATTTTTTTCAAACCCTTTCTTAGTGAGCACCTATGGCCCTAGAGGAAGCTACATACCAAATTTAATTTCAATCCGTTCGGTAGTTTTTGAGAAATCGTGATGAGTGAGTGAGTGGTATGTCGCTTTTATATATATAGATACATTGTAGTGCGTTAGGTACTGATCTGATAAACTTGTATCTAGTTTCACTTTAATTTCTAATCCAATTTAAAATTTAATTTAAGTGATCGAATTTTAAAAAAAAAATCATATTTTAGAGACATTAATCATTATTTGTTGATCAAATTTATATTTATTAAAATTTTCAAAGTTTCAATTAATTTTAGTATACATTTACAAAAATAAAGATAATTAAACTTATTTTAATTAGCTAAAATTCTGGCTTTAATAAACATTTTTTAATTTATTATTTGAAGTACTTTACACTAATCTAGACTAATGTTGCAACGCTACCATTAATATTAACTCTGTCGGATCGCTGAGCATTGAAAAATGGACCGTAAACATGTGATAAATTCCCAGCATATAAAATTGCTAGAGTACTTTTAGTATATATGCTAATAAATGATTATTTTAAATAAAAGAGATGTTAAATATATGTTATCCATAACTAATTTTATTTTAAGTAAACATATTTTTAAGACGAAAGAACTATGTTTTTTAACAAACTATTATGTAAAACTAACGCCATACAAATTATATTAGTTAAATTGGTTTCTTTTATTTTTTATTATAATAATTGGGTAATGTAGATTAAAGAAAAAATAAATACAATAATTTGTATGCAAAATAAATGGCATAATGATGTGTTCAAATACTCAATGTCAATGTAATTATAATTTTATTTGCTTCTTTTGTAAGAATATATTTTCCAGAAAACTTGGTTTAGTTACCAAAGTGTAATCCTGTTTCAGATGAGAGTGAATAAAATAACATTGTATCAATTATCATCATCATTTGCACTTTATCGTTTGAACCGAATACAAGAAAATAACATTAAAATTTGTTTATTTCCTTATATTTTCCGTCACAATCCTTGTTTGTTTGTTTTTTTATATTACCGGTTTCGACATTGCTATGATGTCATCGTCAGATATTAAAACACAGTCATAATAAATAAATACACGTAACACGCATTATAAAAACACTTAAACAAAAACACTATACAAGTTTTTAAAATTTACACAGAAAAGGTGATCACCATGCATGGTTCACTGTGGAAGTCAAGTGCACACTGGTAAAGGTCATAATTAGGAACTTGGCATAATTAAACAGATTGCTGTCTCAAATGGTTACCACCCGAAAACAATAGACAAACTCCTTCATAAAACACATGCATCCGAAAATTAAAACTAACAAAACCAAAATTAAATATGGTAATAAGCTTGAATATACGCTAAAAAAGGAACTAGCAAAACTCGACATTATGCCGGCTTACAGAACTTCTAACCACTTTAGCATTGTGCACTTGACTTCCAGAGTGAACCATGCATGGTGTACAATCCTGGTGGCTAGAAGTGCAAAAATGTTTTTAAGAAAATAACATTAGATCTTCCAGTAAAAAAAATAAAATAATAATAATAAATAAATTTAATAAAACAAATTAAAAAGATATTAACAACAACGTAAACATCGTACCAAACCAAGTAATGCAATAAATGTAACTTAAACGTAAGACGTATAAATACTGTTAAAAATTTAAGAAGAAATAGAAAAAGCTTAAATATTTAAATATTAGTTCTTACCTCCATCTGGGAAACCACAGTTTATACAATAATGTTATTCAATAATAGATTTGTAGTGTTTTTTCATAAGTTAAGCACCTAGAAACAAATGAAAAACATTTTAAGGTAAAAAATAAACTTAAACAAGATTTCACAAAAACAACAATA
>JAGFPH010003901.1:123339-135208 GCA_018207615.1 Philaenus spumarius | reverse complement strand
AACTCGGTAAATGTGTACAGTTATAAAACTGTAGGCCTATTTGATAAAATTTTGTATTTACGTACGTTATCCTATTACTTTAAATGAGCAATTCTTGTATCTATCTTTGTATCTGTCGCGGATCTCGAAAACGGCTCTAACGATTTTGATGAAAATTTGCATATAGGGGTTTTTTGACGTCAGAAATCGAATGCGCTAGGTCTTATGTCTGCAAAAACGCCCATAAACTCTGAAAAATGAGCCAACAATTTCAACTCTGAACTTCTTTTTATACCACCTTTAGTATACATATATATAATCAAAGGATGATTTGATTATGCAAATTTTCAGAATGACGGCCGTGTAAAATTTGTATTGACAAATAACTCGAAATAATTGTTTTCGTCAATGAGAAACGAAATGATTTAAAATTATTGTGAATAGCTTAAACTATAACCACGTTATAGAAAAAACATTTAGAAATTTAAATTTAATTCAGTTAACCTGATGAAATGAAGTAATACTAAAATGTTTAGGGCATTAATAACACTGTAACTCCCTAAGTTTTTTGTCGATACTATTTTATCTTTAAACTAAGATACATTTTAAAAACATAAGTTTTTAATTAAAAAAATATATATATATATTTGGTCTTTCTTCCGTGTACAGGGACGTTATTCATATGGATCTGAAAATCAAATTTGTTAACACATTTATATGTTTTAGTCACAACACTACTTTAAGCTATTTAAAACATGTATAAGCAGGTTTGTAAATATGTTATTTCTTGCACGAAATCTTACGAATACAAATTACATCAACTTTCTTAGTTTGACAATCACAGGTTAATAACTTTATTAAGATAAAACAAATTTTAATTTGGTTCAGAAACGACTATTTTTGTCTAAGTATGTGAATTGTGATTGGCAGAAGCTAAACACAACGAAACAGCTGATATGCATTACTTTTGGTTTATAGTTAAGTTAATAACAATATTGTTTAAAATAAATAAATACTAGCTGACCCGTGCGAATATTTCGCAAGTTAGGAGTAGGCCTAGTTACCTGATTTAATACATTGATTTAATTAAGTACATTACGTTTGAACAATTAAGCCCCATATAAAAAGTAAGAAACACATCTAAAAAGACAATTTCCATCACCAATTATACGTTTCACCTCCACGACTACTATTGAACTAGCAGACATAAGACCTAGCACATTCGATTTCTGACGTCAAAAACCCCTATATGCAAATTTTCATCAAAATCGTTAGAGTCGTTTTCGAGATACATGACATATGCAAAGATAGATACAAGAATTGCTCATTTAAAGTAATAAGATTAAGCAACAGCAAAATTAAACCTAATCTACTTCAATAAAGTAAATTACAACATAAATAAACCATGTTATGATAATAAAACATGTGCTGTTATAATCTGGTGGTCTGTGCTATTCAGTTGATCAGTAAAAACAATTTAATGAATAGAAAATATTTTAAATTCCATTTTTAAAACATTAACTGAAGGATTAGTAAAATTTTAAGGCAAATGGGCAAATATAGAGTTAATTACCTTTCATTTAACACAAACCGCATGTCAATCGGTCAAATAGAACTCCAGATAATAGTCGGAATGGGCTTAAAACTTTACCCAATGTTAAATTGCCATAAGAGGTTTAAATTTAAAGTTAATTTCGTTAATTTGAATGATTAAGTCCCATAAAAGAGTAAGAAACATATCTAAAAAGACAATTTCAATCATGAATTATACGTTTCGCCTCCATAACTATTGAAATATAAACAGAAAAACATAATTAAGCAACAGCAAAATTAAACATAACCTACTTCAATAAAGTTTTATTACAACATAAACAAACCATGTTATGAAAATAAAACATGTGCTGTTATAATCAGCTGATCTGTGCTATTATATATGTCCAATAATACTCCAGATGATAATAAAACATGTGCTGTTATAATCAGCTGATCTGTGCTATTATATATGTCCAATAATACTCCAGATGATAATAAAACATGTGATGTTATAATCAGCTGATCTGTGCTATTCCGTTGATCAGTAAACACCATGTTAATGAATAGAAAATATTTTAAATTCCATTTTTAAAATATTAAATGAAGGAATAGTAAAATTATAAGGCAAATGTGCAAATATAGAGTTAATTACCTTTCATTTAAAACAAACTGCATGTCAATCGGTTCAATAGAACTCCAGGTAACACTTGGAATAGGCTTAAAATTTTACCCCATGTTAAATTGCCATAAGAGATTTTAATTTCCGTTTTTAGAAAATTTAGTGCGGTTACAGGTGAAATCCAAGAAAAATGGGCAAATATACAGACAATTACCTTTAATTTGGTACCAACTGCGTGTATATCGGTCCAGTAAAAGTCGAGATCTCATTCGGATTACAAAAAATCTTTTCAAATTAGTATATTATAGACTAGGGGAGACCCCTGCGTGCTCCGCACGCCAATCCCCCACTCCCCAACTCCCTGTTGGAACCCTAGCTAACCTGTGCGAAGTTTTTGCAATTAATGTAGGCCTAGTTGCTTGATTTAATAAGAGATTGATTTATTAAATTTACTAAAAAGACAATTTCATCATTGATTGATTTATTAAATTTATTTAAATTGATTTATTAAATTTACTAAAAAGACAATTTCATCATCACTAATTATCCGTTCACCTCCATAACTATTGAACTATAAACAGAAAAACATAATTAAGCAACAGCAAAATTAAACATAACCTACTTCAATAAAGTAAATTACAACATAAACTAACCATGTCATGATAATAAAACATGTGCTGTTATAATTAGCTGATCTGTGCTATTATATATTTTTATGTCCAATAGAACTCCAGATGATAATAAAACATGTGCTGTTATAATCAGTTGATCAGTAAATACAATGTTATTGAATAGAAAATATTTTAAATTACATTTTAAAAATATTAAATGATGGAATAGTAAAATTTTAAGTAAAATGGGCAAATATAGAGTTAATTACCTTTCATTTAACACAAACTGCATGTCAATCGGTCCAATAGAACTCGAGATCTCACTTGGAATAGGCCTAAAAATTTTCCCCAAGTTAAATTGCCATAAGAGATTTTAATTTCCGTTTTTAGAAAATTTAGTGCTGTAATTACTAAAATCCAAGTAAAATGGGCACATATAGAGTTAATTACCTTTCATTTAACACAAACCGCATGTCAATCGGACCAATAGAACTCGAGATCTCACTTGGAATAGGCTTAAACAATTTTCCCATGTTAAATTACCATAAGAGATTTTAATTTCCGTTTTTTGAAAATTTAGTGATGTAATGGGCAAAAAATCCAAGTGATGTTAGTGTAAAATCCAAGTAAAATGGGCAAATATAGAGCTAATTACCTTTCATTTAACACAAATCGCATGTCAATCGGCCCAATAGACCTCGAGATATCACTCGGATTACAAAAAACCTTTTCAAATTAATATATAGATAATTGAGCTTGACTTGTGAGAAGATACACTTGATAGAGTAAACTTAGAACACAAATTCTCACAACTAATACGTTTATTAACTCAAAAGCGTTTCAACGACAAAGTCGCCATCTTCAGTGATGCACGAACTACAATAGTCAAACTATAACTCAACTTTTATAAATAAAATATAAAATATAAATTAGAGTTATAGTTTGACTGTTGTAGCTCCTGCATCGTGAAGATGGTGACTTTGTCGTTGGAACGAGTTTGAGTTAATAAACATATTAGTTGTGAGATTTTGTGTTCTAAGTTTATTCTATCAAACAATATTGTTATTGAGTCCAAGTTCATTAGAAAAAAAATAAAAGTTAAATTTTAAATACTGGACAATAAAACATCAAAATTTATTTAATTTAATTCTAAAATTGTTTAAATCTATATATACAGTACTAATACTTGTTACATTACCGTGACTATTTAGTTCCTAATTCGTTTATAACTGCAGTAGATTTGAGCTAATTTGTATCTGTTTAGTCCAGAGTTGGCACTTATAATTAAAGAATCTGCAGAATTAAAAAATATTCCAGGCAACGTTTGATATTACGAAAATTGTCCAAGAATAGAAACAATATTTTTATTTTTTTTTTACAATATTACTTTCACTTATTTGCACATTTTGGTAATGCCAAGTAGATGAATAGTCTGTCCCAATTTCTGGCCTTGTTTTTTGAAACTATCTTCATACCAATTATTTCGTTAACCTATCCCAACCCTTTTTGCCTGTTAAAAGGGCAAATAACACATGGTATTGTGGGTAGGTTTCATGTAATTCCTAAACGATATTTTGTTAAAAGCAATAATTTTCTTGTAAAAAATACTTAATAACTTAGTCTTCATGATTTACTTTGACTAAAGTAAAAATTGGTATCTTTAAGTAATATTAAAAATAAAACTCGTAATTAGTAAACAATAACTTTTAAATTGTTTTATAAACTTTTTAAAATCTACACATCTATATATTTAATTCCGTAAGCCCAAATTTGAAAATGAAATTCAGAGCGAACGGTAGGTCGTAGGAAGCTGGGAGAGGTCTCATTTTAGAGGTCTGGGCATGAAGTTTTTGGGAAAAATATTCATTTTTCTTAATTGTGTCCCAAAAGTTTGTTACGGAATAAAATAAGTCCCATTTAAATAGCATGGGCATATACAGGTGTAAATCAGGTGTAACATTTAAAGAAGAAATAAATATTCGTTTAACATAATAATATAATATAACAGCTGATTTCACCCATCATTAAAAAAAATTCAATTTGAAATCATAAATTTTACAACTTTTCATAGAGGAATTTTAAATACACGAAAAATTGTAAGTTTAAAAGTTATAAAGGAAACAAATATTTAAAATGAGACTAAATGCAATCTCCTTTGTCTCGTATGGTTTTTGATTAAGTAATTCACAAAGTATATATTTATAGCAAAATATTTCTACATATATGAATGTTGTTTTCGATCTTTAAAACAAAGAGGCCAAAAACGTGAATTAATGTAAGAAATTGAAAAATATTAATAATATTTAATATTGCTATTTATGTTAAAAATTACCAAACCATTGAAGTTGAATAACAAAAGAGCTGTTTAGTGTACACATTATTATATCTCACTGTAAAATATAACATTAGTGTTTCATTGAGATGTAGCAACAATGTAACAAAGAACACAAATAAGCTACAACAAACCCAACGTTCGAGACAAATTAATAACAGTTCTGTTTATAACGATATTGAAAATTGACTACTTGGCAAATTCGAATTTCTTTGGTGGAGTTCTTTAGCTATATACAATGGATTTGTATATAGCCACCAATTTCACGTTCATACTAATCTATGATATAGAACTCCAGATTTTATACGAATCGACTATTATAGACTCCTTCAATAAGCTCCAGCAACCGGAGGTCAAGAAATTTTCGGAGGTCTTTACAAGTAGTAATTTAGTAGACGGGGGAGGTCTGAAACCAGTTTAACATACATATATATATATATGTGTATATATGTGTTCGCACTCTAGCGGCCGCATTTTAAATCCGATTTGGTTCAAATTTGGTACACATGTTGGTTGTCTACGTCGCTCGGACGAGTTCGTCAGGCAAAAAAATCTAGCAATCGGAAGCACGTTTTTTGACTGGAAGTAAATATTTTTTGAGATTTTCCTGCGAGAATGAATTTGATTTTGAGTGTTTTCTTCAAATATAAATGTAGGATGTTATTCTTTACATTTTTTTTTTTTTTGCGCGATTACTTGCTTGGTTCCCCCAAAATTGATCAAAACGTAAAATACCATAGAAGTACCCAGTTCAAAGCCACGTGGTGGATTCTACCGTGGGGTTGGGTGCGAAGCACGCAATGCATTGTGTATTGAAGATACTCTCAATACGGGGGTTGGCGTGCGAAGCACGCAATGCATTGTGTATTGAAGATACTCTCAATATGCGGAATGGCGTGCGAACCATTTTGCAGCTATTCAGCACAGTCGTGAATAGACCTATTTTCCAAATTGTTGGTTGAAACCCTAAAACATAGGCCTATAAACTTAATTTTGTAAATTTGCTCAACTCTCGTCAGCGGTTCAGCTGCGTGGTCGAATTATGTATAATTATTTCCAGGTGTTTTCTTTTAAGACAATTAATTATTTAAAAAATCAGTATCAGTAGAAGTGGTTTAGCACTTGAATATTTTTTAAATGTTATGTACCATTTTATTTTACATTACTTATTTCATTACAAGAGTTCAATCATGAGCATTATTTTGACTTAAGGGTCTGTTGTAGTGGCGGCCATCTTGGATATTTATCCCGTAAGAGCAATGTTAAATTTAAAACCATTTATTTAGTATATTTTGCATCATAAAATCGTTTTCAAGGTCTCATTTTTACCACAGTCACAATACGCATCCGTTTTTCGTTTCGCATTGAAAAACATCCGTTTCATTTGTCACGTGATTGACATTTTTTAAGTACCAAGTTTGAACTTTTTTCTTTACACAGTAAAAAATTTATGATAATAAACTCACCAATCAAATTTCATCTGTACCGCCATGCCTGCCTGATTTATCCTGCAATCCTCGCCATTTAAATAACCTAAGTACTGTACTTATCTCTTGTTAACTCCGGCAAATTAAACCAACCTAGCCAAGAACGTTCTTATTTCTCACCTAGCCACAAACGTTCTTATTTCTCACCTAGCCACAAACGTTCTTATTTCTCACCTACCCACAAAAGTTAATATTTCTCACCTAGCCACAAACATTCTTATTTCTCACCTAGCCACAAACGTTCTTATTTCTCACCTAGCTACAAACGTTCTTATTTCTCACCTAGCCACAAACGTTCTTATTTATCACCTAGCCACAAACGTTCTTATTTCTCACCTAGCCACAAACGTTCTTATTTCTCACCTAAGCACAAACGTTCTTATTTCTCACCTAGTCACAAAAGTTCTTATTTCTCACCTAGCCACAAACGTTCTTATTTCTCACCTAGCCACAAACGTTCTTATTTCTCACCTAGCCACAAAAGTTCTTATTTCTCACCTAGCCACAAACGTTCTTATTTCTCACCTACCCACAAACGTTCTTATTTCTCACCTAGCCACAAACGTTCTTATTTCTCACCTAGCCACAAACGTTCTTATTTCTCACCTGGCCAATATAGTTAGAATTATTTTGTAAATATTCAATCAGTACATTATATTGTTATTTGCACGTTACTGTATGGAGTCCTGTTACAAATCCAATGACCTTCATCACTTCTTGTCCTCTTAAAAATATGTATGTTCAAACAGAGATTGGCTAAAAAAGAAGCCAACACTATAAACTGTTTCCTTTTAATAATACTGTAAAATAAACGGTACCAGGGACTGGCACATACTTACTCACAAACATATTTAAATTATTAAACAGATTCACTGTGACTTCATAATTGTAGGAGGGGTAGGAGAGGTGATATTAAATTAGGAGATTAACTAATAATAAATATTATTATTATTAGCTAGAGAGAAAACTATTCGATTGATTTCGAACAAATTTACACCAAACACGTCATTTAGGCCTGTGTAGATGCACGAAAAAGGTTTTGAAAATTTTTAAATACAACCCGCTTTATGGCTAAAAAACCCAAACAATCAGTTACTATTATTATTATTATTAGCTGAACGAGAATTTTTAGAAAGATGCGATTTTTTGCATTATGGTAGGGTACATTAAGGGCTACAAATAAGCCTAATTTTATCAAAACCGTTAGAGTCGTTTTTTTTTATAAAAAAAATAATAATACCTGATTTGTTGGGGATTTTTTGGCCAAAAAGGGCGTTGTTTTTCAACAATTTTCAAAACCTTTTTCGTGTTAATTGGCATGTTTGGTGCAAATTTGTTTGAAATCGATCCTATAGTTTTCTCTCTAGCTTTGTATACATACAGACTGACAGACAGACGTACAGATATATACAGACATTTTGTAAAAAAACGCTTGTTTAGACTCAGGGGGTCCCAAAACGGATATTTCCACAAAAATCTCAACATCGATTTTTTTGCAATCACTATACTTTCTCTATACTATAGTATAGTGAGAAAGTAAAAAAATGAAAAATCCATAATTATTTCACATTTAATTGCTTTACAACTAAATACATCAAGAAATAAACAACAAGCAAATTAAGAAGAAATCAAAATTTAAGAAATAAGAAGTAGTAACTAAATATTTAATTAATTCACATCAAAAGTGCAAAGTTAAAAAATAGAGTTTGGAAAAAACACAAAACCAACCACTTGTCAGCACACGGCACCGGCACTTTATATACCTGCCACTAGGCGGAAGTAGTCATTCGCTTTAGCTTTAATAAGCATTGCCATAAAGTGAAAAACGTTTTCAATGTCTTCTACATTGCGCAGTGAGCAATTATAATTTGTATTTTTGTGTCCACGGTTTATAATTTTCAGATGAAGCGATTCCCCTCGAAATTAATAAACCCATCTGACTGAGTAATGAATGGAAGCCTCAGCTGATCGAACACTCTGCCCCAAATCAAGTCTTACCGCATTTAACAATCCGAACAGCTGACTCCCCCACTTTGCTAGAGCAACAGTCAAAAGACACGTTGTTCCTGTATACCGCGCCAAGGTCACGTTTGAAGGATGTCTTAAAGCCTCGTTTACACGTGTCGAGTAGATGACCGAGTGTACTGGGCCCAGTGCTGGGCCTAGTACATTACTGGGCCGAGTACTGGGCATAATCAGTTTTGGGGTTTACATTGAGCGAGTAAAATGACACAGTGATTGTGCGAGTAGGTTAGTATTTTTTGAAATGGCGTTGAGTATACATCGGAAAAGTGTTGTTAAAAAGTGTTTGAGGAATGTGTCACGTTTATTGTTGGCGGAGTTGGATGAAGTGTTGGTTGAAGAGTTGAACAAAGAAAAAAGATTATGGTCTAGAGATTGGCTTCAAAGAAGATCCACTCACGGAGCTTCGTCGCTTCTATTGCAAGAACTAGCGTTGGAGGATGTTAAAGAATACATGTCGGCATTAAGAATGTCGCCAATTAGTTTTCAAAATTTGTTACACATATCTTGAATGATCGATTCAACTGCATTTTGACGTTTGTTTTTGTTTTTATAATCAGGGGACGCCATGTTCCACAAACACTCAAATTCCCGATATAGTTCACAAAATGTAATACTTTCTTCCTCGGAAAACTTCATGGCTATAACTTAACTTAAACAAAACTTAAACTTATATAACTTAACTTTAATAAAAACCAACAACACTATATACAGATTTAAAAACCTAAATAATTATATATAACTTTATTTGACAAAAAGAACAATTAATTATACACTTTACAAAACTCTACTCGGCAATGCACTCGGTCAACTGTTTAGACGCGCCGAGTGGGAGACCCAGTGACAGCGATGGCAAAAGTTGTCGTGGAGGGGGAAGCCGAGTGCTCTTACTCGGCCCAGTTAATGGGTCTCCTCTGAAACCTGCTACTCGGCCCAGCTACTGGGTCTGGAAATGGACTCGGCCGAGCTACTCGCCCGGTTTACTGGGCCTTACGTTTACACGCGCCGAGTGAGTGTGCGAGTGAGCTACTGGGCCCAGTACTCGGCCATCTACTCGGCACGTGTAAACGAGGCTTTAGCATCTACAAACACTCAATGTATTAAAGGCAATGTATAGAGTTTGACAGTACAACAACAATAAAATCTCCAATTTCCACTGTACTTATCCTGGGAAAAACTGCGACGTAGGGAAGCATTTTTATGTCTATGTTTGGATTTAGCATAAAACTCTACGATCGCTCCGCCTCACAAACCGCTGAAATAGTTTTTGCAAATAAATAGCCTGTAATAGTTTTAGCCTGTAATAGCTGATCCATGCGAATATTTCGCCAGTTAGGAACACTTACGTGATTTATTACGTTGATTTAATTCTGCTAATTACGTTTATTTATATAATTCGGTTAAAATAACAGTTTATAAAGACTAGGAACTTTTTGGTATTAGGCCCTTTGGTACTTGCTTTCAATAAATGCAGCCAAGCGTCACTAATTAGGGTCGGCTGGGCGGAAGACCCTAACCGTTTGCCTGGTTCAGAGTTAGGCTGTCCGCAACTTATAGTTGGAAGCCTAAATCGTATAAACTTAATTTTGAAAATTCGCTAAACTCACGTCAGCTGTTCAGCTGCGTGATTGAATTATTTTTCATGACCGGCTTTCGGGTTGGATTAAAAAACTAAAAGCAAACACTAACAAAAATCAACGAAAAATGCTTACTGTATTATTGTAATTAAATTTAAACATCTGTTGTTACATATTTTAAATAAAACAGCTGATTTGTATAAACAACTGAACATAGTTTGAAGTTAGGCATAAATGAACACAGACTCGGTTGTTTGCAACCTATTTGGCAAATTTAGAATCAGCTGGTAATGATTCTTCACAAAACTAATAGTTTATTTTTAGATTAGATAGAAGCAAACCAAAGGCTTACTGTATTTTAAGTCAAACATCTGGTGTTACATATTAAATATGTACGCTTCGCTCGCAGTTGGAAAATTCGCTAAAGAATCTCGTTAATCTTTGGCTCGTATGTAATATTTTCGTTGCAATGTATTTCTTTAAAATATTTGTTTGTTTACAAATTATACTCAGCTGTTTTTCATTGCAATGTATTTCTTTAAAATATTTGTTTGTTTACAAATTATACTCAGCTGTTTTTCATTGTAATGTATTTCTTATGGCGATCTTTGGTAACTTTTTAGTTCCTAAAAACCCTATAAATGTTGTAAATTGAGAAAAACCTACTTTTTCCCCGCTCCTTCGTGTCAATACCTTTAATTTGAGCCACTTCCCAACTTTGTACGACCTTCCAAGCTCCCACAATCTTTCTCTCAAAATTTGGCTTACGAAATTATATACATAGACTAGCTGGACCGATCCGGCTCTGCACGGATAGACAAATCAAAGTTAAGTATATTAACAAAAAATATATATAAATAAATATATTACACTATTTATTTCTTATGTGGATTTTTTTTACTTTGATCCCCCCCAAACGTCCCCTAAAATTTTGAATTTTTTTAAACCCTTTCTTAGCGAGCACCTAGGGCCCTAGAGGAAGCTACATACTAAATTACAGTAAATCCGTTCGGTGGTTTTGGAGAAATCATGATTTAGTAACTTTGACCCCTCCAAACCCACCCTAAAATTTCGAATTTTTTTAAAACCTTCCTTAGTGAGCACCTATGGCCCTAGAGGAAGCTACATACGAAATTTCGTTCCAATCCGTTCAGTAATTTTTGAGAAATCGTGATCAGTGAGTCAGTGGATTTGGCTTATATATATATATACTAGTGGAAACGGCAATGCTTCGCTATTGCTTAATTTGAAACTTTGAAAGCCTGTAATTCGTATCCCGTGTAATTCAACATCCTGTAATTTGTATCCCGTGTAATTCAACATAGGCCTAATGTGTGTTACACATAATTAATAAAACAACTGATTTGAATCATAAGTTTAATACAATTTTAGGTTAGGCCTTTAAAACCTATGAAATATAATAATTCAAACATCTAATATTACAATTTAACATTATATTATTGTTACACATTATAAATAAAACAGCTTATTTGGACCAAAGGTTTAACACAATTTTAGGTTAGGCCTATTATTATAAAATCAACACACATTTTTTGAAAGAGTTTGGAATTATCACCATAGTAACCAGAATAACACATTAATAAATACGAATCAGCTGTTTTATATCTTTTATATGGCTGCTTATGGGAGGGATGAATTTTCGCATTTTCTACCCTTTAAATTCAAAATTTTGCAAAATCCTTTCTTAG
>JAGFPH010003901.1:106710-123239 GCA_018207615.1 Philaenus spumarius | reverse complement strand
TTGTACTCAAGGGATGTTTGTACTTAAGGGGCATTTGTACTTAAGGGGTAATCGTACTGAAATGGTATTTGTACTTAAAGGCATTTGTATAGATGGAGTGTATTTCAGGCTTTTAGTGTATAAAATTGCTGCTTTCAATAGTTTTATACACAGATTAATATCAACACCACTCAGTAAGGAAGATTTCCATAACGAATTGAATACCATAAAATACACAGCCGTTGAGAACGGATACAGGAGTTTCATGGTGGATGAAATACTTCAAAAATACACAAGGGATAAGGAGAAACCACTGAAAGAACGAGGAAAAAAGACCTTCAGATCCACTGAATATGTAGTTATCCTACCTAACTGACACGCTGAGGAAGACAGATGTAACCACGTCCAACTACATTAAGCACATTACTAAACCCAAAAAACAATACCGTTGGAACAGAAGTCAGGGATTTATAGGATCTATTGTAACGAATGTGAGTGTTTTTATACAGGTCAGACAGGGAGGCGTTTCAAAAACGGTATAAAGAACATCTTCCAAATAACAGAGCAACCTATGCCAAGTCTAACTATGCACGCCACATTATGGAAGACAACCATTCATATTCTCACTATGAAACGAACTTCCAATCATTACATACATATATGCAAAAAGAGCAAACAAATGGACGCGCTTGAGGAATACGAAATGTATAAAGCGCAGTTAAAAAGTCCAGAACATATGTTAAATGATCCATTGAACTATAAGTCCAATTTCTTGTTTGACTTAGCTAGGAATATTGATATGAAATGCAAACAGTAAGCGGTACTGCAAGTCAGAGATCCCGCGTATCCTCAGTAATTAAAAGTATTCGATGGTGTGCACACGCGGTTGTATTATTTGTGATATTGTGTTATTGTACGCGTGTATGTGTGTTGTGTTGTACTGTAATTTATTTATTTCAATGTATTAACGACATCAATAGAGTGGTATTCTGAAGATGGAACTAGTCAGAAACGCGTCAGCCAACAATATAATTATGTAAAGTAAGTAAACTACTTATATTACAAAAAAAGTCACATAGACGGACATATTATCCTTTTATTAAATCAGTGACTTGGATACAAACAAAAATGAATTCTAGCCTAGATTAGTCTCTGAACAGTCCTCTATGTGCAAATTAATGTTTCGTCGAAATTGGTTCAGCCATTCCTGAGATTAGCCCAGACAGACAGAAAAAAATTTAAAAATACATTATTTTTGTATTTGCCGTTTACACACTTCCTCAGCAAGGTTTAATTGAATTAAATTACAAGTGAAAAAACATAGACCAAGACCGGGATTTGAACCCGGGACCTTTACCGTGATAACGCTCTACCGAATGAGCTACTCTGATCACTGAGATATTAATCGATGTTATCTCACTTGTACGGATTTACTGCATTTATTGAACCAATAGACTGAATACCTAGCGTATACGACATTGAAAACAATCCTAATTCTTTTTGCATCTTACAGTGGTATTATTATTATTTTGTATTATTATTTTCTGTTTATACACTTCCTCAGCAAGGGTTAATTTAATTAAATTACAAGTAAAAAAACATTTAAAAAACTATATGAAAAAATGTATACATATATTATTTATATTTTGTCAAATGTAGTCAGTATTTGTTCTTTACCTTTTATGTGGCTACATGTTTCACTGCCACAGGCAGCATCATCAGGCCAGCTATCAATGTACACTTAAACACTTATATATATACACAACACATAAAGTTAAATAGGTTTGTTCAGATTTGCTACACTTAAGAGGTACCTAATTCTAGTCTACTTCCTTCAAGACTGATTTGGAAAGATAAAGGTGCAGCCCTGTTCTACTCTTATCAGATTGTACCTTGTGCCCCACTAGATTTGCTTTGTCTCTTTGATTTTATGCTGTTGGCAAAATATTAGATCATAAAGGCAATTGGAAACAAAATTCAATTTTTCATTTAAGATTTTTTCTGGATTGCTTTTGTGGTGTTTATAAATCTCATATTCTTCAATGACATTCATGGCGTGGCCTTTATTTATTTTATGTATCACTGACGTATTATCCTGCATTGCTGGTGTAATGCATGTTATCAATTAAATGGTCTGTGAATGCTGAGTTTGTAGTTCTATTGTTTCTGCTGCTAGGTATATGCTCTTTAAATCTTTCTCTAAATGTTCTGCCTGTTTTTCCGATGTAATATTTATCACAATCACTGCAATTTAGTTTGTATATGCCACTATTGTTGTATAGGTCTTGGTATGTTTAGGTTCTGGTAACATCTAAATAACCAAACGAGCTTAGACAAAATTATTTATTTCGAAATCACAGCCAGACACTTCAATTTGATTTATATGTATAGACTAGTGAACCCAGCAATGATTCGCTATTGCTTGATTTAATTTAAAGGGTAGTTATTCCATTTCATTGCTTTGACTTAAGTAATCGAATTGCAAAATGGTTTTTATGCCACTTAAGAATATACTACACAAATTTAGATTTATAGTTTGTAAACCTTTATAGATAGTACAGTAAACCTTAAGCTAGCCATACACGGTCCGATTTGTAGGACGACCGAGTTGGACTGCAAGTTGGATGCGTTTCACCACTCACGATCCAACTTACCATCCAACTTACGATCCAACTAACGTTTCCAATTCAGTTTTCTTTCCTTGTAAATCGTGGCAGCTGTATAAAATTGTCCAGCAATTACTATTTGCAAATAATTATACTAAACTTTAACAATCCCCTAAAGTTTACTTACAATCGCCTTCATTTTTCAATACAGTAGACAACCGCCTATATTTTTTCAGTACAGAAAACAATCCCTATATATGTTTTCAACATAGTAGACAATCGCCTTCATTTTTCAATATAGTAGACAATCGCCTATATTTTTTCAGTTTAGTAAATAATCACATGCGTTTTTTATCATACTAAACAATCCGCTATATTTTGTTAGTATACTTTCAATCGCCTACATTTTTCCATTAATTAAATTACAAGTGAAAAAACATAGACCAAGACCGGGAGTTGAACCCGGGACTTTCAGGTTTCCGTCCTGATGCTCTACCATCTGAGCTACCCTGATATCTACCGATATTTTTCGATGTTATCTCACTTGTACGGTTTTTACTGCAATTATTGAATTAACAGATTGAATACCTCGTGTATACTACATTGAAGGCAATCTCAATTCCTATTTCGCAGCTTACAGTGGTGTTATTTTCACTTGTAATTTAATTAAATATCCCTTGGTGAGGAAATGTGTAAGCAGAAAAAAAAATTATAATACATTTTTCAGTATACTAAACAATCACCTATATTTTTTCAGTATACTAAACAATCATATATATTTTTAAATACAGTAGACAATTGCCTAATTGTTTTCAGTGTAGTAAACCTTTACCTATATTTCTTCAGTAGGTTAAAAAAATCTTTTTGAACTACTACGACGCGAAGATGCTTACAAACATGTCAGTCTGAATACATTGCATCGCTTGTGTTCACAAACACCTATTCTCCCGGTACAATTCAATAAATTTCAAAAACCCTTTACTATCCATTATTATAGAAGTAAATACGTACAAAGTTAGGGGGGAAAAGGAACATCAAACAACAGCAAAATCAAAGTTTAAACTGACGCAATCGGACGATCACCCCACTCACAGTCCGACTCCGTCGGAAGTTGGAAGTCGGATCGTCTTGTACTCTGGTCTGGGACTCCGATTTGTCCGATCATCCAACTTGTCGTCCATCAAACCCATTCACGCTCCTACATCGGATCCTACGTCGGACATCGGACATTGAATCGGACTACAAATCGGACCGTGAATGGCTAGCTTTATGTTTGCTTTTACCTAAAAAAAAAACTGATAGTTGTGAAGAATTGTTAAACACCTGATTCTAAATTAGCCCAATTGCAAATAAACGTGTTTTGGTTCATTGTAGGCCTAACCTAAAATTATGTTCAGTTTTTTATCCAAATCAGTCGTATTATACATAATGTGTAACAACCAATGTTTGAATTGAATTAACATATAGTAAGCATTTTTAGTTGATTTTTGTTTTTGTTTGCTTTAAGTTTGTCAATCTAACCTAAAAAAGCTGTTGTTTTTGAAGAAAAATAAACTGATTGTAAATGCTGATTAAAGTTGCTATGGTAATGAATTTAAACAAACACGTGTTACTAAGCATTTTATTAGAACAGCTGTTTCATGAGTTATGGTCTTGAGTTCGTGAAAAGAAGGATGTTCAGTTTTTCCCGAATTTGAAAATTTTCCGGGAAACTTTTCCGGGAAACTTTTCAAATTTTTCTTTTCAAAAAAACTTAATTCGGACTATTACGAACATTTTAAAACAAAAAATAGCCAAATTTGTTCTCAAGTGATGCGCTTACCAACGAACAGCATTTCATTTTTATACATTTGAATCAACTGATGTATCTGTTATTTTATTTTATTGGTTGCTATGGTAATGAATATAAATACATTGAAATGACATTGCTGTGTTAGTTCATCAGTCTAGGCCTAAGCTAAAATTATTTTGTGTTTTAATTTTATTTATGTATTTTTCCTACTTTTTAATAGATATTCTGCTATTCTGGGCGAAGACAATTGCAACAAATCAAAAATTATAAAAATTGGTTCAGCCCTTCTTGAGTTATAAGTGGTGTAACAAACACGACTTTATTTTATATATATAGACTAGCTGACCCGTACGGCGTTGCCCGTGGTGGTTTTATTTTCAATCTTTTTAACGTAATTGTATTCTTTTTAAGTGTTCAGTCAGTGAGTGGTATTTGGCTTTTATATATATAGATCTTAAATAATAAAAGCACTATTGTCATAATAATAAAAGATCTGAAATTATGATTTTAGTAACTTTAATCCCCCCAAACCCTTCCTAAAATTACGAAATTTGTCATACCCTTTCTTAGTGAACACCTGTGGCCCTAGAGGAAGCTACATACCAAATTTCATTCCAATCCGTTCGGTAGTTTTGAAGAAATCGTGATTTAATAACTTTGATCCCCCAAACCCCCTCTATAATTTCGATTTTTTTTTTAAACCCTTTCTTAGCGAGCGCCTATGACCCTAGAGGAAGCAAATTTTCATTCCAATCTGTTTGGTAATTTTGGAGAAATCGTGATTTAGTAATTTTTACCCCCCAAACCCCCTAAAATTTCCAATTTTTAAAAACCCTTTTTTAGTGAACACTTATGGCCCTAGAGGAAGCTACATACCAAATTTCATTCCAATCCGTCCGGTAGTTTTGAAGAAATCGTGATTTAATAACTTTGATCCCCCAAACTCCCCTAAAATTTCGAATTTTTTCAAACCCTTTCTTAGTGAGCACCTATGGCCCTAGAGGAAGCTACATACCAAATTTCATTTCAATCCATTCGATAGTTTTTGAGAAATCGTGATGAATGAGTCAGTCAGTGAGTGAGTGAGTGGTATTTCGCTTATATATATATATATATATATATATAGATATGTAATATGCTCCTTTGATCTCTATCCAATTTCCGTTGTCACAGCAACTTATGGGATTTCTCTCGCTTTGCTTCAATAAACTATTCAACATCGAAATACACACCGGTTTCTGTGGCAGACAGCTTGCTCATTAATATTAAATATTACTTCCGTCTTCGTTTCAATTTTTTAAAACTAAACGACTGTGTCTAGTGAAAGTAAATGCGTGATAGATTTGTGCAATCGTTCAGCATATTTGTCTTACTCCAATTGCAGCTCCCGTAATAGGATTAACAGAACTGCAATCGGTTAATCAAAGGGCTCGTAAAAAACCGTTAAACCAGGCGTCTTAACTTTGCAAGCCAGCTCCAACTCCACGACTAATGGAGGTTTACGATCTAATCAGTCTTTTGCAAAAACTGTTCACTTTGACAGTTTAACTGGCCTATAGGAAAACGTGAGTAACCCTGGAACAATATGTAATAAAATTAAGTGCGGGGTTGACTAGGCCGCCAAGGATTCCGTCGTTAGAAAAAGTTCTGTTTTTAAAATACAGTTTTGTGCGTGACTAAAAATAACAATAAAAATCCAGGTGTGCCAAGACCACACGGGAGATGTGTAAAGTTCTATGGCGATATTCTGATAAATATAAAATATATAGTGGAAATGATTTTGGTTGCTAAAAAAATCCTGCATAAAACAAATTTGCAAAGTAGCCTACACAAAATTTGATTATTTTAACACTGCCAAGTAAAATATTTCAACACAACTTACACAATGAGGAAGCGCAATGACCATTTCAGAGGTATTACCAAGTAAACTATTTTAACACAACTTACGAAATGAGGAAGCCCAATGTCCATTTCAGAGGTATTACCAAGTAAACTATTTTAAAACAACTTAAGAAATGAGGAATCACAATGTCCATTTCAGAGGTATTACCAAGTAAACTATTTTAAAACAACTACGGAATGAGTAAGCACAATGTCCATTTCAGTGATATTACCAAGTAAACTATATACTCTGCTATATACACACATCAACTCCTATAGAAGCGAGTGTACGTACGAGCGTACGTGGCGTAACACTTAAAGAAGAAATAATATAACTTAATAATATAACAGCTGATTTCACCCATCATCTGTAATACGCAAACAAAACCTAGCGTAGATTATACTTTGGGGTTATATTTACATTCAATCAGTAATATAGCCTATATTAATAACTTCTAAATCATTTGATCCGTCAATATGAAATAAAAGGCAATTAAAAGACAATATTTTTATCTTTCTTTAAATACATATAAACACAAAATCTTAGCAAATATTCCTACAGTTTTATAGTCCTTATAATTATACACATTTACCGAGTTAAAAATCCTCGTCTGCATAGTTAGGTTAGGCCTAGATAAAGTGTGTTGTTTTTTTTATAAATGATGTATTTCTGATGTGTATTAATCTGCCTGTGATTTTTCACGGGGATTTACTAGTTTGTAGGCTACTATATATAGTAGAGCGTAACGGTAAAATCCGATTCACCTACCGCAAAATATTTTGAACGCAGTTCGCCTATATTTTTCAAAATAATTTTAAATAAACGGTATCAGTTAACTGACACAAACTTTCTCCCAACTTACTGTAGTCAAAATAATATTATTACTTTTTAGAACAAAACAAAAAAATAATATTCTACCTACGTCAATCGTATAAAAAAATTATTGTCCCAGGCGGGATTCGATCGCGCGACCTTTGAATTACTGGCCGTGCTCGCTACCGTGGGCCGCTGCCGCGATGCTAGATTGACAACACAAACTTGTTTATTTTTAAACATTTCCCCATAATTATAAAACGCCGAAGTTTTGATAAAAGCGGGTGGTGTCATTTTGTTTGGCATCTTAAGCACTATAAATACTGAAAATTTGATCAAAATCGTTAGAGCCGTTTTTGAGAAATTTGCATTTTTGTCGTTTTTTATGGGTTTTTAGGGGTAAATTACCCTTAAAAATTAAAAATTCCAAAAAATGAAAAAAAACGCCTGGAGATATTAGGGTTTAGTACCTACATACCAAATTTCATGAAAATCGGACCAATAGTGTCCTCTCTGGTCGTGTATACATACAGACAGACACCACTCTAAAAACACTTTTTTGGGTTCAGGGAGCACCAAAACAAAAAATTCCACTAAAAATATTTTTGGGTTCAGGGAGCACCAACACAGATAATTCAACTGAAAATTCAAATTCGAACATTTTTACGAAAACAATACTTTCTGGATACTACGTATAGGGTGGAGAAAGTAAAAATTGAATATTAAAGGAACTAAATCATGTCTTTTGTTTTTATATTGGTTTGGCAGCAACAGAATGGTTAGTTTGAATCACTTAAAACGAATTATTATCCATCATTTTGTCACTGCAGTTGTAAGTTAGAACCTACGAGATGTATATGGAGGTTCCAATTCCAGCTAGCCCACAATTCCGTTCTCCACAAAATTTCAATGTCTCTGATGTTTTGCCGTTTGTGTTGCAGATATTTTGTCGGCACTGTGCTACAGTTCCAAATTCACCGGGCCATGTGCAGAGCCGCTGGACAGTCCGGTGCCAACAGAGCCTACGGTCAACCTCTGCATAAGTGCGATATTTACAGGAGCAAAGAAGCTGGCAAAATACTGGCGTAAGTAAACGTTTCAGTTCGTTTAAAATATGAAGCTTTAACTCTGTATAAGCCAATCATTACGTTAACAAAGGATCAGAAAGTTATTTATAAACAGCTTTTTGTTAATAATTGTATGTGGAAAATGTCGTTTTAGATTTCAAATTATACAGACAGTCTATCAAAACGGAGGTCCTTTACGCAGTTCCAGTTATAAAAACGTAGGTAGGCCAACTATATAATATACTAGGGGAAACCCCAGCGTGCTCCGCAAGCCAACCCTGTTGGTACCTTCTGTACACATAACATGTTTTGTTTGCGTTATAATAAAGGTGTAGGATTAATAATAACCCCAAAGCAAAGATGGTAAATAACGTTAAATGTTGAAATCAAATTATTTCGTATATTTTATAACAGCAGTTATAATAAATGTTAAAATAACCAGCAAGGCTCAGGTCTGCACTTCAATAAAAACCTAACCTAAAAGTTAGACATACAAATAATTGCTTCAAAGTTTGAAATCAGCTGTTAATGGCAATATTGGAGCAAACAGCTGTTTTATCTGTTACTTTATTCAATTGGTTGCTATGGTAATAAATGTACATACGTTGGTTCATCAGTCTAGGCCTAACCTAAAGAGGATGTTTATGGTGCGCTTCACAGTGGGGTGAGTGAGAAGTTATATTATTTAGTACGTATACTCTTTTATAGGAGTTGATCATTAATTTTGATGAATTAAGGGAGATATAGTGTTGCCACAAAAAAAAAACACTTTCTAGAAATAACATATAATATGTGATTATCAACTCCTATAAAAGCGAGTGTACGTACGAGCGTACGTGGAGTAACATTTAATATAACAGCTGATTTCTCTTAACATCTGTAAACTCAATGTACGTTATAGTTTGAGGTTATGTTTACACAACGTTTTAAATCAAAAAATAGCCAAAAATTGGTCCAGCCGTTCTCAAGTGATGCGCTCTTACCAACGAACAGCATTTAATTTTTATATATATACAGGGTGATTCAGTAAAGCGTAGCGGGCTATGCAGATTCAGATTCTACATGCAAAAATAAGTCGAAAATGTAGTATAACATTTTTTTTTTATTTCGGCTTAGTTTAGCCTTTAATCCGCCAGTTTGTTTTTTTTACAAAAACTCACTCTCTGGAAATAGATAAGATATCGAGTTCAAATTTGGAATAAGCATTTTACAATGTTACGGATTAACAAGTTTACCAAACACAAAGAATTTATTTTTATATATTTCAAAATGGCGGCCGTTACAAACTTTTAACGTGAAATATCTTGAAAACCGTTAAATTTACAAAAAATGTAGAAGAGACAAAATATTTTACTTTTTTAACGACAGACAAAATGTTTTTTTTTAGTTTCAGTAGGTCAAAGGATATCCGAGTTATCGACAAAAAATTAAAAATATAATTTCTTGGTAATTGTCTACAACAACCAAAATTAGCATAAATCCATATTTTTTTAATTTAACAATGTTTTTAGTTACTTTTGTAGCGGGCTATACAGATTCAGATTCTACATGCAAAAATAAGTCGAAAATGTAGTATAACATTTTTTCGATTTCGGCTTAGTTTAGCCGTAATCCCCCATTTTGTATATACTCGAAAGCCCTTGGAGATATTTTTATGAAACTTGGTATACACTTTAACTCTATAGCTGTAAACAGTTTTCAAAAATATCTTTGTTCAGACTCATAAAATTTCATAACGGCGGCCATTTAAAATTTTTAAAGTCAAATTCCACGAAAACCAGCTACTAAAACCAAATTTTACTAGACACTAAATTTTACTAGACAATAGCGTTATTTGGATACCAAGCCTAAAGTTTAAGTCTATCTATCCAAGTTTAAGGGTATTCTTTCAAGCAAATTCTCCAACATACAGCTATTTTTCAATAAAATTATTAAAAGTATTTTCTCAATTTCCAACGCAACACTTTATTTACGTTACATCATAAATGATATCGAGTTCTGTGTGTGTTATCGTAATCTCACCGTTACTCTTGTTAAAAACAATTTCAGCTTCTTTCCCGGCCGGCGGGTCGAATATAAAAGGAGGATCGTATTGTACTGAAATAACAATGTCACAATATTCGTTCGAGGTGCTCCAGGTGTCGGAAAGGCGTTGATCTATATTCGGAACTTCGGGTAGGTAAACAACAGTACCTAATTTAATATCGGATACATCTTCCGTCAAACTGGTCTCGGATCCGTTCTGCGAAAGGTGTCGGGTGCTTTTGAAATTGTAATCCAGGGGCAAGTACTCTTTATCCGCCAAGATTTTGAAATCAATAGTTATACCCGTTTTGGTCACGGTCCAATCGTCCGCCCTGTAGTACATCCTGTTGCACGTATCGTTGTCCGAAGTGGCCGGACTTAGGAAACAGGAAACTGGATTAAAAGGAGACAGTGTTATTTGCGAGTATTTGTTTTGCAATCTTTCAAACACATCGTCCGAAACGATATTAGGACCGCTAAGTACTATGAGGTTCTCCAACTCGTTTAATTCTCGGACGTATTTGCACACGAACGCTCTATTTTCATATCTTATCAGTGACCTGAGGTATTCGATGAGACCGTTTTGTTTTTCGGCACCGTCCAAGCTCGCGTTATTAAAGTCCGGCGGCATCCCTTTGTGGCCGATATCTTTCAACTGGAAAAACATGTTCAACGAGTACTTTTCGTCTTCGTACGAACACAGGAAATTAGTTTGCACATTAGCCGACACGGAACAGTGCAACAAGTCCGCTATGATCACTTCCACCGGAACGACAATACCGGACGCTTCTTCAATTCTCACTCTAAGATTCGAATGAAACGTTTTCAAGAAATTATCCCAATTCGTCAGCCCCGGATTTGCATAATCCTCTCTGATAATTTTACGCACCGTGGGATCTCTGAGTGTTATGAAATTCGAATAGAACTCTTGAAGAATTTGGCCGAGCGGTTCGAATAACAGAATCTGGGCGGAGTCGTCGTCGATGTAGTGTCCAACAGTCGCTCTGAGCAGAGCCGCCTCGGACAGCATGCACCTGAAAGCATAAATTGACAAGGTGAAAAGATGGAACGCTTTTTCGAGACTTCGGCTCGTGTTTTGTTTAAGTAACTGTCAAAATCGGTTTTCCCGTACCCAAAAACGTATAAAACGATACTCCGCACAGTATTTTCAAAATGTTGACCAAAAACTTGACCCCGACGAGATACGACTTTTAAACTGTCAAAATCGATTTTCCCGTACCCGAAAACATATAAAACGATACCCCACATTGTATTTTCAAAATTTTGACCCAATATTTTCATAATGTTGACCCAAAAACGTGACCCCGACGCACACTGCTCTTTAACTGTAAAAATTGGTTTTCTCGTACCCAAAAACGTTTAAAACGATACCCCACACAGTAGGCCTATTTTCAAAATTTTGACCCAAAAACGTGATCCCGACGCGCTACGACTCTTTAACCGTAAAAATCTGGTTTCCCCCACCCAAAAACATATAAAACGATACCCCGCACAGTATTTTCAAAATGTTGACCAAAAACGTGACCCCGACGCGGTACGACTTTTAAACTGTCAAAATCTATTTTTTTGTACCCGAAAACATATAAAACGATACCCCCACACTGTATTTTCAAAATATTGACCCAATATTTTCAATTTGTTTACCAAAAACGTGACCCCCGACGCGCTACGACTTTTTAACTGTCAAAATCGATTTTCCTGTACCCTAAGACATATAAAATGATACCCCACACTGTATTTTCAAAATGTTGACCCAATATTTCAAAATGTTGACCCAAAAACATGACCCCGACGCGCCACGACTCTTTAACTGTCAAAATCGGTTTTTCCATACTCAAAAACAGATAAAACGATACCCCACACTGTATTTTCAAATTTTTTCCCAAAAACGTGAACCCGACGCACTACGACTCACGCTAGAAAGCTCAAAAGCTTTTCAACTCTCCGCAATAAAATTACGAAGATTTTGGCACGACCAGAAGTTTTCTATCACGTGTGACTCACAAACGTTTTCACATGATTTCAATACTTCGGCATATTAATGCGAGCCGAAGTAATATAAACTAGTGGACCCGGCAATGCTTCGCTATTGCTTGATTTACCTAACCTAAAATTATATTCAGTTTTTGATCCAAATCAGTTGTTGATCAAAATCAGCTGTTGATCAAAATCAGCTGTTTTAAGCTTTTCATACGAACAGCTGTTTTTTGTGCCCCTGATAAAATCAAAAGAAATCTTTCTTCTTCTTCCTTAAGATTGACCTTCCATAAGATTAACATTGAAACTTTGAGGGCCACTGGGGCGTATCCCTGAGGACCGATGTAAATTATAATGGGATTCTGCTCATCTACAGGACACTACCTTTCTAACGGTATGCGCGAACTTCTCCTACGATGCACACAAGCTGAGAAAAAAGGACAAGTTTTGTGCTTGCCTATTAATATATAGATATCTAAAAGTAATTTACTAGCTAAACAAAAATATGTGATTATGGAAATCTGATCCAATATGGCGGACAGGATATCCTCCCTTAAACAAAACCTAGCGTGGATTATTCTTTAGAGATATTTTACAACTTCAATCATTATAATTTCTTGTGAAGTTTATTTTTTTTAAATGTGAGTTGTAGAATTAATGTATACTATATTATATAATAGCCTACGTTATAAGATTTGCTTTTAGGTTATAAACTGTGCATAAATACAACCTTTTATCATCAATATATTCGTTTATACAAATTTAAAGAAGATACCTATTCGACTTCGGAAACATTCGTACATTTTCGTATAACATAATATATAAACATATTATTCAATTACTGTATTAATGTCTTCACTATAATGTAACTAGTGGACCAGGCAATGCTTCGCTATTGCTTGATTTAATTTTATGGGTGGTTATCCCATTTCATCCCATTGACTTAATTAATCGATTAAATCTTTTTGTTTGTAGTGACCATATGTTCTAAATAAAATGTAAATTGTGTGCTTAAGACCACACGGGAGAAATGTAAACTTTTTAACACAACTTACGAAATGCACACAATTTACATTTTTAGGTTAGGCCTAACCTAAAATTAATTATAAAAGATTATACATGCGAATCAATTATTTTATGTGTTGTTTTATTTAATTGGTTGCTATGGTAATGAATGTAATACATTCAAGAAACATGAGTTGGTCAATCAGTCTAGGCCTAAAATAAAATTATTTTGTGTTCTTAATTTTAATTTGATGTATTTCTGATACATTATTGTATAAAAATACTAGGGGAAACCCCTGCATGCTCCGATCCCGTTGGAACCTTCTATACACATAGTCATGAAAATCGTCAAAAATTCCCTCGGACGCACCGTTTTCGATATATTGATGATTTTTGTGGAAAAACAATGAAAAAGCTCCAAATCATTGCAATATAACCGAAGTCGACGGAATAGCGTGTTTTTTGCATGATCCGTCACTCACTTATTTCACCCAATTTGTAAAAGCCGAAATTCAACTTGGGGGGGGGGGGGAGAGATCCCCCAGGGGCATATACAATTTACCGTTGTATAGTCCGTAACTGGCAAAGATGGTGTTCCTTTAAGAGGGGTCGAGAATTGTCAAAAATTCTTTAGGACGCACCGTTTTCGAGATAATAGCCTATTGACAAATTTTGTGAAAAAATCATGAAAAAGCTCCAAATCATTGCAATATAATCGAGGCCGACGGAGTAACGTGTTATCAGTACACTACAAAATAGGCTACAAATATTGTTTACTTCTTATAATATAAGAATATATATATCTTGTAATAAATGAATGTACCAATTTCCAGCTGTCTCGCTTTAAGGGAAGTATTATATTTAATTTGTATTGCTTTAGGGATTGTTATCACACTTTCACCCCTTAGCAGCGCAGTATAAAATGCAAATATGGTTTACATTTTTATATAGGTGAAATATAACGATATTTGGGAGTATTTCAAATTTTTGAGTTACAGCCATTTTGATTTGTTCAAAATTGATTTCGAGTGGTTCAACCAAATATCGTTGTGTGGCATATCGTTTGAAAGCTTATTTAATTCTGAATCCAAAAAGAACAATAATAAATACAAAAAACAATAATAGTACAGCAAAATGGGGCAAAATCGGAAAACATGAATTCGTTGCTTTTTGGCCGCCATTTTAATCTGATAAAGATATGGATGTGCAATTTTCACCGTTGGTTTTCTCTCGAAATTCTAAATCGAAATGATGTATCGCATGACCACCTTCCCATTAAAAAAAACAAGGTTACATTCAAAATGGCGGATCCAAGATAGCGGATAATGTTTTTTGAAATCTTAATAAAATAATATTTTTACATAGAGAGTAGGTTTCTCAATCACATCTACCTTCAAATTTTCCTTATATACGAAATATTAAACCGTTCCCAGACTTTCCGAACACCCGGTATATAGCTTGTAATAAGAAATAAATAGTACTAATTTCCAGCTCTCTAGCTTTATGAGAAGTGTAATAATTAATTTGTATTGTTTTAGAGGTTGTTATCACATTTTCACCCCTTATCAACACGCAACAAAATACAAATAGGCCTATGGTTTACTTTTTATGTACCGGTATATCTTGTAAAATGTAAATGTACAAATTTCCAGGTCTCTAGTCATAATGGATGTATAATAATAAATATATGTATTGTTTTAGGAGTTGTTTCAACTCTTAAATCAAAATTATTTATAGCCTATGTCTCATTCCAGGTCATGATCTATATGTGTGACAAATTTCATTCAAATCCATCTAGTACTTTTTGAGTGATTGACAGTCAAACATCCAAACATACAAACATCCAAACAGACAAACATACAAACTTTCTCATTTATAATATTAGTAGGATTAGCTTTCTACAGTTCTTCATCATTTAAACTTTAACTGTGCCAAATTTCATATTCCTCCACCGGCGTAATTTTCCTAAAGTTTTTAGGGGTTCAAAGTTTTTGCTTCACGTATTAATATAGGCCTATAGATAAATTCTAAATCATTTGATCTATCAACATTCAATATGAAATATAAAGCAATTAAAAGATAATATTGTTATCTTTCTTTAGAAATATAATAACGTATATAAATACTAAATTTTAACAAATAGGCCTACAGTTTTATAATCCTTATAATTGTACACATTTACCGAGTTAAAAATCCCTGTCAGCATAGTTAATTTTTTTTTTTTTTTTGGGTTTAAAGGCGAAAAACCTGGGTGGTTATCATCGCCTTCAGCATTAGTTAAGGTAGGTCTAGATAAAGTGTGTTGTTTTAAAATATTTTTTTAACAACGTATTTCTGATGTGTATCTAATTAATATGCCAGTCATTTTTCACTGGGGTTTACTAGTACTTAACTAAAAATGATTGGAACATATGATTGCATACCTTAGATAAGTTAAAACAGTGCTGAAGTCCAGCCTCAAACAATCAGCGCTTGCAGAAGATGTCTGCATTTTTCTTTTGACGTTTTGAATTTCACGCACTATCCTATTGGCAAGGTTCCTTACCCCGCCTACGACAATCCTTACTGCAATGTTATGGAATAGTAAACATTCCGAGTGCAGACGCACTACTTCCGTTAGTGGAAGATAAGAACTAATTTCATAAACCAATTCCTCGGGTAAATCTTGTAAAGTTGGATAGTTACGGTTTTCCATCTTAGAAAACAGTTAATTTATTCAGATAATTTTGTTGAAGATTAAAATGTTGACTAAGATATTTTAAAATATAGTGTAAAAATAGAAAAGTTTGTACCAGTCTGTAAAACAATATTGTATACATTGCCTAATATGATCTTTATAGGCCTGGTAAAGGAAAAATGCAAACACCATTTCGTTGCCATAGAAACGTTAACCATTGTTCTCTGAAAACATCTGTACTTCTTCGGTAAACGGTATAATCTATATCTATATCTATATATATAAAAACCTATATATATAAAAATGAATTGCTGTTCGTTAGTCTCGCTAAAACTCGAGAACGCCTGGACCGATTTGGCTATTTTTGGCCTTAAAATGTTTGTAGTAGTTCATAGAAGGTTTATACGTAAAAAAAAGTTTGAAAAGTTTCCCGGAAAAGTTTCAAATTTGGAAGAAACTGAACAGCATTTATTGTATAAACTCAAAACCATAGCTCACAAAAACAGCTGTTCGTATAAAAAGCTTATGTTTGTTTACATGTATTACCATAACAACATTACTTAGCAAATTTATAATGACTTTAATACTCTTCAAAACCAACAGCTTTTTAAGGTTAGATTGAAAAACTATAAACAAACACAAATAAAAATGCTTACAGAATTATAATTCAACTCAAACATTGGTA
>JAGFPH010003901.1:44706-76481 GCA_018207615.1 Philaenus spumarius | reverse complement strand
AAAAGTATATTAAGTACTAACAAGTAATTAACAAGAAAATAGGGGTACAATATAAAACAAAAGTATATTAAGTACTAACAAGTAATTAAAAAGAAAATAAGAGTAGAATATAAAACAAAAGTATATTAAGTACTAACAAGTAATTAAAAAGAAAATAAGAGTACAATATAAAACAAAAGTATATTAATTAATAACAACAATCAGTTTAAGTCTATTTATTAAAAGAGAAAATATCATATGAAAGAACTAACATAATAAACTACTTTTGGAAGCAAAATTATTAAAACAAATTCTTGGATGAAATTAACAGACAAAAATTTGAAGCAAATCAAAGACTGAAGTATAGTTTTTAAATAGCAGAATAGTTTTTTCTATTAAAAAGTACGGTATTGTAACAATCAGTTTACAAATATCATATGAAAACATATGAAATATCATATGAAACATTTTCCTGCCATCTCGTGGTACAGTGTTTAAAAGGTAGTGTCTTTCCAATTAGTGCAGTATGGCGTGGGCAGGAGAATCATTGCAAATGTAATATGTCCGCAAAAATGCATCCACATTCCAATTTGCAGCTTGGAGTCCAGACTTAATCGCTCCATTTACTACATCAAGTCCATAAACTCAATGTCCATGATTTTTTTTCCATCAACATTATCTTCGTTGGTTTTCTCTTCCAGCTTTTTCAAAAAAAACTTAAATTTACATTCGGGCCATCAATGGAAATTTGAAGAATGTTTTTTCTTTGGTTTTAACGGCTGGATTCCAGCGATTAAATTATCAAGTAGATCTTGTGCTCTATCCAAAAAAACACTGTTAAAATATTCTGACATACTCTACTTCTGTAAACACCAAACAATTTCACAACTATATCCACTGTCCCCTTTGGAACAGTATTTCTGCTTTTGTAACATTATCTCTTGCACACAATGATGAAAGTGATTGACAAGATGGTGTTGCAGTTAATTTATTAGGTAATTTCTCGGCTGTGTTTTCTTAGATTTGACTAGTTCATTTGGATATTTTCAATATTTTTACTAGCAACATTTTCATTATCTTTTGGAACACTACTAGAAACCAAGGGAAGGTTGAACTTCCTTAACTTAAATCAATTTCATATAAGCTTTTGAATGTGATACAACAGCCTGATGGCCCATATTGGATAAATCAATTGTTTTATTTTGGCAAATGTTGCAATAAGCCTGTGAAACGGTAGGTCCATTACTTAACCAGCCAACAAATTGAGAGTTTAGTTTAGAGTCCAACCATTGGTCATAGGAAATAGTTCTCCTTAATGCCAACAAACCTGGAAATAAAAAAACATAATTAGAGGCACAAAATATTTTTAGTTTCTTTTTTTTTACATTTCTGGGGTAACTATATTTTAATTTAGTTGTGCCTGCAGTAAAAACTACAGTAGGCACACTAAATTTAAAAAAAAAATAGGAAAAAAGGATTAGTAAAGTTGTTAGTAAGAATTGTAACAGTTAGTGGCTGTTTGCAGCACAAAGTGCAGTGTGCTGGGCGATGGTATCGCCAACTCCTACGCCAGGGAATTATTAAAAATCAATTTCTTGCCTAGTAGACACCTTGATTTTAAAATATTTTTATATGGTTTACTTTAAAACATCTTTTTTTGTTATGGGCAATTGAAAACTAAATTGTATTCAAAATATTTCAAATGTGATACAGCAGAATGACGCCCCATATTTTATAAATCAATAGATTTTTTACAAATGTTGCAATAAGCGTGTGAAATGATAGGTCCTTTACTAAACCAGCCAACGAATTAAGGGTTTAGTTTAGAGTCCAACCATTGGTAATTGAAAATAGTTCTCCTTAATTCATTTTTTAAAACAAACCTGGAAATAAAAAAAACATAATTAGAAGCACAAAATATTTAAGTTTAATTTTTTTAACATTTACGGAATAACTAAATTTCAATTTAGTTGAGCCCAGTGGCGCCGACTCCATGGGGCTTGGGTGGGCTCGAGCCCCTCCAAAAATATGATTTGGGGGCAGAGCCCTCCCCCCTATATTTTGACTGTTGTGTCGTAATGCAATTACAGTATATCGGCAGTTAGGTGGCGTCACCGGCGAGTAACTTTGCGCGTGACTTTGACCAGTTTGACAGTGTAACAAATGTCAACTCCGATTTTTTGCAGCTTTAAAACAATGTTGAAGAATATATTCATGCTCATAGTAATGTGTTTTTTATATTAATGCATATTATTTACGCCCACAAAAGATCAAAACTAAAAAATACACCATGTTGTTTATTCTTTTAGTTTATCTAATAGTTATTTCTTGTTGTTGTTTCTTGTTATATTTATTGATAACAATTTTGAGATATTAAAATGGAGTTATAAAAATACAAACCAACAATGATTTAAAGTTTAAAAAAAAGTAAATTTATTTAAATAAAGTACTTAGCTTGGGGTACAAATGGTACAATAACCCAATTCAAACCAAGACAGTCAAATAATAAATATTATTCAGTCTACAAATGTTACTGAAATTTAAATAAAAACATCCGTAGCTTAAAATTTAAAAAACACTATAACAGGACACTGTAAACAAAATGTTCTTTCATTTAAATTTTCATTACATTAAACCTAAAAAAAAGTTGTTAGACCTACTGCAGCTGTACTTTGTAATTCAGGTATACAAACCAGCATCAGAGCATCCTTAAAAAAGTGCAAATGTAGATGTAGATCTTCTGACTGGGTTGCTCTTTATAAAATCATTTATTACTGGTAGAACGTCCGTTTCGTCCAAAACATCTTGGTGGGCGCTAAGAACTGCTAAGTTGTTCAACCTATTTTGTCCCATTGTTGCTCTGATCTATGTTTTCAAATGTCGAAGGGCGCTAAATGATCGCTCAGCTGTTACTGATGTAACTGGCACAGCTTGTACACTCAACAAGTTCAGATAATATATCTTTACACTGGATTCTAGTAAAAGATACTTTCTTACATCACTCATACAGTTTAATTTTAAGTTTCTTTGCTTAGTGATGTCATTTAACATTGTAAGATGTAAATGCAGCCTTTCAGTGTCCAAATCGTTTTGAAAAAACTCTGTAGAGTGTACAAAAATTTCTTCACCTTTGTTTAAAACTAACAAACACTCTTTTTCCACTGCTATAACGCCTGTTTTTCGAATATGTTGGTGATACAAGATTTCACAGTGTCACAAATATAAATGTAAGGAACTTTGAAATGTTCCTTTGCGTGTTGAAATCATGAGGTGCGCTAGTTTCATTGTTTTCAAATCGTTTTGGAATACGGCTTTTCCGTGGAAACTCAGATTCTTCGACTTGTGAGGTTTTCTTTTAAACAAAGTTGCAAAAAATAATCAAATCCTATACACCTTTATTTTAATATACAAAGTAAGCCTTGAAATAATCCTTCCAATTCAGTTATACTTAAATGTGGGCACTGAATTTACCGATTTACTACAGTAATTACATGATAACACAGGTTTAAAAAGAAATAAGTCTTAAACTGACACATTGTCTCAAGATAGAGTGCACATTTATAACCTGCTTCGGTCGTATCAACGGAAGAAAATGTTTCAAAGAACTCCAGTAGATTTTCGTAGTTTTTCAATATCTGCTCTACATTGGAAGCTCTCATAGTCCATCGGGTAAGGCAAAGCGGTCGTCCAGCTTGATCATTTACACTGACACCAGCACAGCTTATGTAAACAATAACAGCTTATGCTTTTAGGGGATTCAATCTGTATTCATTAAGTCTTTGACTAAATTCATAATGTCCCTCATGCACGAGAGATAACAAAGGGTGTCTTCAACTGCTAAGTTTAAGCTATGTGCAATGCAGTTTTAGCAACCTACTTTAAAAAAAATTTTCACCCGTCCCCCTTTCATTAGGGGGTAAGTAATACTCACCGGTGAGCACCCCCAATAATTTTGATAAGTCGAAGCCCATGGTTGAGCCTGCTGTAAAAATCACAGTAGCCACAACTAAATAAAAAAAAAGGACAAAGGATTAGTAAAGTTGTTAGTAAGAATTGTAACAGTTAGTGGCTGTTTGCAGCACAAAGTGCAGTGTGCTGGGCGATGGGATCGCCAACCCCTACGCCAGGGAATTATTAAACATACATTTCTTGCTTTTTTTTGCCGAGTAGACACTATGATTTTAAAGTACTTTTAGATGGTTTACTTTTATTTGGTTTTGTTACGGGCGACTGAAAACTAAATTGTATTCAAAATATTTCAAAAATAGTATATTATAACTAAAATAAAATGTAACCTAATACATTTCTGTAGCCTGTAAGATATTGGAAGACCTGTTTACAGTCTAACAACAGCTCAAGGCAGTAAAAACTTATTGTAAAGGGCTGAGAAATGAATGGTGTGAACAGTTAACTGTAAGTGCAAGCATAACATGAATTCATATTCATGAGAAATTACAGAATAAACATTAAAAATATCAACTTACCAATTCATATTAGTTCCACTTCATTTTAGCAGAATAACAAATACTGATAAGTTTGTATTCCTTTGCCATCTGATCAACACTTTCCGTGCTACGCCATTTTAAAGTCCTATTAGCAATGACTATAGTTTTGTGGACAGCGTAACTCTGAACGAGGAAAAGGCTAGCGTACATCGGATGTACAGCGGATGTGAAGCGACCCTAGTTCAGAGTTACGCTGTCCACAACTATAGCAAGTTGGCGCCCTCGGATCGAGTTTGCGGCTTTAATTGTGTCGGTCAAAGGTCTTGGCACGTTCGACCTATGACTGAGTGCGGATATGACCGCATAATAAAATCTATTCATTTCATGCCCATTTTTTGTGAATCACTTTAAATAAGTTATAAAACCTTTTCTGAATAGTAATATTTTTACGTAAAACACATGTATTTAATAAAAAATGTCAATAATGAAAATTAATGATATTAGTGAATGATTTTTTATTTATTTTTGAAAACAAGTGCTAGTAAAACCTGAATGTGTTTTATATAACATAATTCGTAAATTATCAAAATAGCAATGGCACAAAATTTATTTTTTTATGTTACTTTATCATAATATATTATAATAATTTTTCTTTTTCTAAATAAGTTTTTATTGGAATTTTATTATAAAATATACATAATATATTAATTTAGATTTATATAAAAACTAGCTGACCCGTGCGAAGCGTTCGCATTCTAACTTACTAACAGTGTTTTATTAATTTAAATCCATGTTAAAGAGAAATAATTTTCTTATTGTTATAATATATTTTTAAATAATAACTTACCAACTTGCAAAAGGTAAACAACAACAAATAGGTGTATCCACAATGCTGTTTATAACCACGCTTACAATTAATTAAAAATAGCAATGTAGTGGCGTAACGGCAGCTCTCCAGCTGGGTATTGTTATCATCAGTGTTGCCAACGCCAGGAAAATATCCCTACAACTTACTTGATCTTACATCACTGTTACTTTCGGATTCTTTATTTCTTCTTTTTTTTTTATAATTGTATTTTGTATATTTTTCCGGTGTAGCGGTTAAGGAAAGCTTTAAAATGATGCCTCATTTATGTAATTTGATGATGTATTAAGGAAGTTATGGTGTACCGACAAAAAAATGGCCTTGAGAAATAATATATGTGATACTAATTATTCATAAACCAAGAGAAAAAGATAAAATGAGGACAAAGCGAAAAATGAACTGTTAAGAAGTAAGTTCTTCATTTTAAAATTTCTCGCTTTCCTCCTCTACTACGAACTATTATGAAAATATTTCAAAATTGTTCATAATATATTAATCCAGATTTATATAAAAATACTAATCATTCGTAAACCAAGAGAAAAAGAGAAAATGAGGACAAAGTGAAAAAATGAACTGTTAAGATGTAATTTCGTTATTTATTTTTCAGTAATATGGTGAAATATCTTACGATATGAATAGAAGTGATAAAAATGATTGATTTAAATTATTAACTTACCTTAAATTGTAAAAATATTGGCAGAATAGTCGAAAACTTGGCTCAATGAACGCCTACGACTTTCTTTGTAGTCGATATTCTCCTAGGCTACGCTAACAGTACTCGTAGAAGGGTCTCTACTAACTACTGAGGTACGAAATATGGCCACCAAATCCCCTCTTTTCCAATGTAAAGTAAATAGTGCATGTACGGTTAAAACCACCCACAGTCGTGGCGATAGACGGAATGTCACGGAATGTGTTAAAGTAAAAACAATACTTTATTACAAACAAATAAAATTTCCCTGACTTTTCAAAAATCATATTTTATTTCTCTAACTCGCGTATTTTTCCCTGACTTTTAAAAATTTCCCTGACTTTCCAAAAAGTGTGAACCATGGGTTAGCATACAAATTCATTTTATTATTTCAGATTAATTTGACTTACATTCAGTTATTATCTGAGAAGATCAATTGACGTGACTCTCTTGATAAGTGTTTATACTTACGCCATGTATACTTACAGGAAGTTGATGGAGAAAGGAGCGTCAGAACCGTGGTCTGAAGTGCTTTATGCAGCCACAGGAGAGACTAAATTAGACGGAAGCGCTATCAGAGAGTTCTTTCAACCGCTGGAAGACTGGCTCCGCAATGAGAACCTGAGGACGCAGGAGTACGTCGGCTGGTCTTATGGTAAGTGAGATGGTGATGAGATGTTTATATTTTAAAAATATTATCAAAAGTGTTTATTCGAGTCATATTAGAAAGGGCAATTTTGCGTATACATAGTACTGCCATGTATACCAAAAACCAACTCGCCCTTTGCTTCAGCCCAGAAATAGCCACCATCTTTAAAATTTGCGACAGATTTAATATTTATAGTATTTCTGCGTATTAAGTTATTTTGGCTTCGTACTGAAGCAAACGGGTCACTCCTTGTATAGTTACAGTATACAGGGTGTCCCCGAACTCTCTGGACCCCTTTTGTGGATATGTTCCTGGGATCCAGACAAACATATTTCACAATATAAACATGGGTCTACGGTGCTTATTTTTTCGTCTGTCTGTGTGTGTTTTTTACAAAATACTTAAAATTTTGGGAAGTAGAAAAGATATTGAGCTCAAACTTTGTATGCCTATTTGTTGACTAACCTTTTATCACCGTACGAAAAATTAGAACATAATTTTAAATATTTTCAAAATGGCGGCTGTTTATAATTTTTGATATCAAATATCTCAAAATATCTCAAAAACTAACTTTACAAAAAATTTACAAGAGACAAACAAGTTTACGTTTTTAATGGCAAAAACAATGGTTTTCTTATTTTGTCTGTAGCTCAAAGGATAGCAGAGATATTGACCAAAAAAGGGGAAAATGTATATCTTGGTAGTTGTCAACAATACCCAGAATTACTCTAGAAACAAAATATTTTTAAGTTATAATGAGCTAAACTAATAGGTTATTTGCATAATGTTTCTAGCACTTTCTGAGCTGATTCCATTAGCAAAAAATTATAAACATGTTAATATATTCATAGGTCTTGAAATGCTTCGTAAGAGAGAGGTGGCGAAAGATTTCACCCATGTTTCAGATTACTGGAATATGAACATTTTTATTATTTTTTGCTAGTGGAATCAGCTCAGAAAGTGCTCGAAACATTATGCAAATAACTTATTAGTTTAGCTCATAATAACTTTAAAATATTTTGTTACTAGGTAATTCTGGGTATTGTTGACAACTACCAAGAAATACATTTTCCCGTTTTTTTGTCAATATCTCTGTTATCCTTTGAGCTACAGACAAAATGAAAAAAACATTGCGTTTGCCTTTAAAAAAAGTAAACTTTTTTGTTTCTTGTAATTTTTTTGTAAAGTTAGCGGTTTTTGAGATATTTGATATTAAAAATTATAAACGGCCGCCATTTTGAAAATATTTAAAATAATGTTCTAATATTTCGTACAGTGATAAAAGTTTACGCAAAAAATAGGTATACAAAGTTTGAGCTCAATATCTTTTTTACTTCCAAAAATATTAAGGATTTTGTAAAAAACACATACAGACAGACAGACGAAAAAATAAGCACCGTAGACCCATGTTTATATTGTGAAATATGTTTGTCTGGATCCCAGGAACATATCCATAAAAGGGGTCCAGAGAGTTCGGGGACACCCTGTATATTTGACCACACTGTCTGTCTTCTGAAAATTAATTAAAACCCACCTTTCCTGTTGCAGATGGTGACTATTGTAAATACAGCATCGAAACGGCCAATCTTCAAGTCTACGGAGGCTTCTACAATACCGCGCCTTCACAGATCTCTCTGCATATAGGCCTTGTTACGTGTAGTTTATTTATTTCAATTATACATATTTTATCGAGATGAAATCTGTTTGCCATAATTTGTATAGATTATTTAATCAACTATAATTTAATGATTTTATATTTTTTAATGTTCCGCTGCAGTGGTGTAAAATTTTCTAATCCCGTAAGAGAATAGTTAAATTTAACAAAATGTTTTTGTTTTTGGCCAATTTGATTGTTTTGTTTTTATTACAAAACGAGTCGAAATTTTAAAATAAATGTTAACTAGGTTAGTTGTGTTACAATGGATAACAGTAGCCCGGGTAAAATACACCCTCCCAAAAAAACAACAACCAAAAACAGGGGAAATAAATTTTGAGTGATTACTATAGTGTGCTTTGTGTAAACAATTTCCCAACTAAAATATCTTACACAACGTTCTCTTAGCGAAATAAAGTTTTGGTTCCAAACTACTTCATTCAGTAAAGAGGTTATTTCCGACCTGCAATTGTATTTCGTAGTAAATAAACGGTATCAGGAAACTGACACATACTTTCTCCCTCATTATAGGAACTTAATAAAAAAATATTATTTCATGAAGCCAAAAGTGTATGTTTTTTTTATTTTTAAGAGTAATTTTCCCATAAAAAACGGAAAAACCAACTTTTCTCAAAAACGGCTCGAACGATTTTGATTAAAATTTTACACTTTATAGTACCTACTTTAGGTCCCTAATAAACTATAAAATTTTAATCAAAATCGTTAGAGCCGTTTTTGAGAAAAGTTGAACTTTCCGTTATTTTAAGGGTTTTTATGGGAAAATTACCCTTAAAAATAAAAAAATTCACAAAAATGAAAAAAACGCCTGGAGATACCGTGGATTAGTACCTCCATACCAAATTTCATCAAAATCGGACTACTGGTTAAGGCTCTAGGTCCGATAACATCCATAGACACACCCCCTCACAGACACACACACTGACATCACTCCGAAAACCACTTTTTTAGGTTCAGGGGGACCCAAAACGGATATTTCCACCAAAAACTCAAACTCGAAAATTTTGACGAATACAATACTTTCTCCATATACTATGGTATAGGGGGAGAAAGTAAAAAATCAAGGGCGCTCTAAATTGATAAAAAACTGAGTTTTTAAAAGACAAAATACTTCCCTTTTCTTATAGCAAACAATGCAGTTTTTTCTGTAAAATTACAACCGAGTAAACGACAAATTACGGAAAGCATAAAAAGTCAATCGCCATTTTGAAATGGTTATGAATATTAATAGACAGTTTTTGGACAAAGCTTGGATTGTTGGGTCCCCTCGATTGAAAAAATAGATAAATTATAGTTGTTTAAATATCTATAAAAAAACATATGTATATAAAATATACCAGGTGTTTCAAAAGTGTGGGACCTCTTCCATAACTATTACACAACGGAAAATAGGAAGATGAAAATTTGGGACTGTCTGGACGATTAGCAACTACTTTTACAAACTTTCAAAAGCACCCCCTCCCCAATTTTTGGGGGAATTTAAAATTGTTAAATTTATAAACATACAACTTGTGACACATAATTTTTTTTTAAATCAGAAACATTTTGATCCCAAGCAAAGTAAGGTACAAAAACCCTATCCTAAATGGCGGACAAAAAAAAATTGTTTTTCAAAAATACTGAACCCCGCCATTTTTTAATAGTCTAAAATAGAAAGTTATTTTGCCTTTAAAGAAGTAGAAAAGGGACTTTTGAAATGTCTTTGGATTAATAGTTCCCACTTTCACAAGTGTTCAACACTAACCCCTCCAAAACAAGGAAAATAACTTGTTTTGTTTAATCGGAACATTCTTATGCCATTTCGGATAGCGCTGTCGTACCTTACTTTATCAAAATGTTTGTGACTTGAGAAAAAAAGATGTGCCGCAAGTCTTATAATCACTCAAACATTTTGAGTTGCTTCCCCAGGGCCCACTGAGAGAGGAAGGGGTTTTTGAAAGTTTGTAAATATAGTTACTAATCATCCAAAGTGAAAGACATTGCCAAAATTTCATCTTTCTATTTTAAATTGTTAAAAATATGCGTGAGCGGTGTAATACTTTTTTGAAAAAAAAAGATTTTCCGCCATTTTGGATACGTTTATCATACCTCACTCTGTCTGGTATCAAGATATGATTTAAGGAAACTTAAATATGTGTCACATGCCGTATGTTTACATTTAAAAAATTTTAGTTCCCCCCAGACAACTCAGGAAGGAGGGGGTGGTCTAGAAAGTTTGTGAAAGTAGTTACTAATCCTCCAAAGACATTCGAAAATCGTCATCTTTCTACTTTCGGCTGTTTAAAATTTACGGACGGACATATACGTTTGGGACACCTGGTATACAGATTTTATCTTCATACACAAAGATACCATAAAGTAAATAGATTATAATAATGTATTTAAGTGTTGAATAAAAATAAAATATTTATCAATACTGTGTCAAAATACAGAATAAACCATTTCACAAAACTACTAAAAACCATTGCAAAGCTAACAATCTAAAGAATTCTAAAGAAATTTTTGTTCTAGACTTATCTGAGAGATAAAATACCCAAAACATATTTTTTATCAACAACCTGTTGAAGTATAATGTTTTGTTTCTTTTACATTTTATTTAAATCCAACAGATTTCAAAACATTCGACGCTAAATGATTTACATGGCCAACATTTTGAAAAATACAATTTTGTTTTAATACACTAAATTTCAACCCATTTTTTACTTTCTCACTATACTATAGTATAGAGACAGTATAGTGATCGCAAAAAAAATCGATGTTGAGATTTTTGTGGAAATATCCGTTTTGGGACCCCCTGAGTCCAAAAAAGTGATTTTTACAAAATGTTTGTCTGTCTGTATGTCTACAAAGCTAGAGAGAAAACTATTCAATCGATTTCAACCAAATTTGCACCAGACATGTCAAGTTAGGCCTGTGTAGATGCACAAAAAAGGGTTTTGAAAATTTTTGAAAAACAATCCCCTTTTTGGTCAAAAAACCCCCAAAAAATCAGTTATTATTTTTTTTATAAAAAAACGGCTCTAACAATTTTGATAAAATTTGGCGTATTTGTAGCCTTTAAGTTGCCCTACCATATGCAAAAACAGCATCTTTCTAAAAATTCTCGTTTAGCTAATAATAATAATAATAATAACTGATTTTTTAGGGTTTTTTGGCCATAAAGGGGGTTGTTTTTTAAAATTTTTCAAAACCTTTTTACGGGCATCTATAAAGACCTAATTGACGTGTTTGGTGCAAATTTGTTCGAAATCGATCAAATAGTTTTCTCTCTAGATAATAATAATAATATTTATTAGTTAATCTCAAACTTTAATAAAAAATCACCCCCCTCCCCTACCCCACCTACAATTATGAAGTCACAGTGAATCTGTTTAATAATTTAAATATGTTTGTGAGAAAGTATGTGCCAGTTCCTGGTACCGTTTATTTAAATAAAAAATTACCGATCTTTTGTAAACTAACTTCAAAAGTTTTATTTTACACAGTTTTATACATGCCTGATATTTTAGGATATATTTTTCTAGTTTGAAATGTTCTCGAGCAATAAGCTCTGAAATAAAATGTCATTAATTTGCGCGAAGCTTACAATCTTTGGTTGCGGAAAACGTGATTAGAAAGCTGTATACAAATTGATAAAAGGTAAAACAATTGTCGCACGTCATAATGGATCGTTAACGTTAAATTTGTACGTGTTTTATACGCAGCAATAAAACAAAGCCTGAAAGCTTCAGTAGATTAGATTAGTAGATTGGCTGTATTCATCAGTATTGGCGGTTATATTGTTCTGTCTAAGTTGTGTTCATTGTTGGTCCGATCAATACTTACCGAATAACTGTCGAGACATAAGAAACGGATTGATTTTATAATTTGAAAAACTAAAGAAACAAGCCTGTGTTACAAGAACTAAAAAGTATGAACATTATAAACGGCCTATCTGTCCGAATTCATTTTATCTACAGTCTACAGGGTGATTCAGAAAGAAACTTTCACATGTTCAACTAGTGAAAATAAAGAAGAAGTTCATATAAACATAGGTTCGGAAATGCTTCGTTTTCCAGTAAACACCCATTTTTTTAAGAAAATAAGAGCAATTACACTCGACCCAACTTGGTTGGTCGGAGGAGGGTAGGACTTCGTTTCTATCCGTTTCAGACCATTTGGAGACGATACCCAAAATTCATTCATATATACAGGGTGTCCCCGAACTCTCTGGACCCCTTTTGTGGATATGTTCCTGGGATCCAGACAAACATATTTCACAAAATAAACATGGGTCTATGATGCTTATTTTTACATCTGTCTGTCTGTATGTGTTTTTTACAAAATACTTAATATTTTTGTAAGTATACAAGATATTGACCTCACACTTTGTACACCTATTTGTTGCTTAACCTTTTATCACTGTACGAAAAATTAGAAAATTATTTGAAATATTTTCAAAATGGTGGCCGTTTATAATTTTTAATGTCAAATATCTCAAAAACCGCTAACTTTACAAAAAAATTACAAGAAACAAAAAGTTTATTTTTTTATTTTGTCTGTAGCTCAAACGATAGCAGAGATATTGACGGAAAAAGGAAAAATGTATTTCTTGGTAATTGTCAACAATACTCAGAATTGCACTAGAAACAAAATATTTTAATGTTATTATGAGCTAAAATAATAAGTTATTTGCATAATATTCCGAACTGATTAAACTAGCAAAAAATAATGAAAAAAGTTAATATATTCATAGGTCCGGAAATGCTTTGTTAGAGAGTTACATTTATTTAAAATTAAATTGAATTTAATTAAAATGAGCAGATGAACTTACATAAGTTAAATTTAATTTTACACCTTAATTAACGGCCTACATATTTCAATAGGGATTCGTTTCTGTGAGTAATCTGAAACGCGGGTGAAATCTTTCGCCAGCTCTAACGAAGAATTTCCAAACCTATGAATATATGAACTTTTTTCATTATTTTTTGCTAGTGGAATCAGCTTAGAAAGTGCTCGGAACATTATGCAAATAACTTATTATTTTAGCTCATAATAACATTAAAATATTTTGTTTCTAGAGTAATTCTGGGTATTGTATCCAAGAATTACATTTTTCCTTTTTTTTTTGTCAATATCTCTGTTATCCTTTGAGCTACAGACAAAATAAAAACACCATTGTGTTTGGCATTAAAAAATTAAACTTTTTTTGTCTCTTGTCATTTTTTTGTAAAGTTAGCGGTTTTTGAGATATTTGACATTAAAAATTATAGACCGCCACCATTTTGAAAATATTTAAATTAATGTTCTAATTTTTTGTACAATGATAAAAGGTTACGCAAAAAATAGGGATACTAAGTTTGATCTCAATATCTTTTTTACTTCCAAAAATATTAAGTATTTTGTAAAAAACACACACAGACAGACAGACGAAAAAATAAGCACCGTAGACCCATGTTTATATTGTGAAATATGTTTGTCTGGATCCCAGGAACATATCCACAAAAGAGGTCCAGAGAGTTCGAGGACATCCTGTATATATAGACCCTATATGTTTTATTCCCGGATTGATAAGTGGTAGTAAATACGTAATTGTTTTAAAATTTATATTTTCTTTCCAGTTAAATACTTCTAGTAAGATCATTAAAATCAATAAATTGTAATAGCCTACAAATACTGTTTAGTATTAGTTTGAACATCTAACCTAGAAATATCGGTGTTGAAACTTACAGAGTTATCCTTATAATATTCGAACTACTTTTAATATAAATACCAGAATATGATTGCTAGCTAAATACAAATCTTGTGTTACACTATGTTTAGTTATATAATTAAACAATAATCAATTATAAGAATACACACTGAATTGTGTGTGATTATTTGTAGCTTTTATAATAGTAGTCAGTAAGTTAATTTTTTATATGTACTGTAAATGTTTATGTAATTAAAAAATATATGTATGATTAGTTGCGTGATATTGCGTAAAATAAAAATAATGAGTGCGTTGCAAATTGGTTTTATTTGTGTACAGTAAACCGACCAGACAATAATTCAACATTAAACAGCGCTGATAATGTTTTGTAGGCAGTATTGCAAACCTTACTCATAAAATTTTCGTGAGGATGATCAAAAAAATAATAGCTCTTTTGAAGAGAATAATCAACATCAACAGAATACAGCCTGGTGGCTGTTAGACAGAAACTTAAATGTATATTTTTCATTTAAACATAACACATTTAATTTTCACAAATTGAGGGCCATGCATACGAGCATACAACCTTTAGTGTGCTGTGAAAGTAACAGCGATATTAACATAGGCTGTGAATCATTATTAGCGAATTTCCATAGCGAAAAATGAGCTATTGCAATGGCCCTTATGGTGAGAACCAAGGTCGGGAGTAGCAAATGAGCACCGATCATGGTCTCCAGAACACGTTTTGGGGTGTCATTCAAATTCATATATATATGTATATATATATGTATATATATATGTACATATGTGTTCGCACTCTAGCGGCCGCATTTTAAGTCTGATTTGGTCCAAATTTGGTACACGTGTTGGTTGTCTATGTCGCACGAACGAGTTCGTTAGCCAAAAAAATCCAACAGACAGAAGTAAGTTTTTTGACAGGAAGTAACTATTTTTTGAGATTTTTCTCAAAATATAAATGTAGGATGTTATTCTGCACATTTTGTTTTTTTACGCGACCTGATAGCCCGCTTCGTTCCCCCAAAATCGACCAAAACGTAAAATACCATAAAAGTACCCGGTTCGAAGCCAAGTGGTGCAAAAATATTTATTTTACGATAATATCTTCAACCGTTTAAAAGATGGAGCAATTTTAACTTTACTAGTAAATTCAGATATTTCGCAGACAAATTTACCTATCGTTATTTTTTTTTTTTTTGTTATTCCACTACCAAAACTCTCTATATAAGCCAATATTTACGTATTTATATGTATAGTAAATAGTACGTATTATATTTATATACATAATTGGGACATAAAGAAATTATATGTATTATATAATATTTTTTGATTCATTAAAATAATATCGTTGGATACTTTTTCCGACACTCCTTCTTTATAACTTTTTCGTAGGACGAAAAGCTAAAAATTTAGCTAGCCAAATACGACAAAAAGCGTGAAGAAAATTTTTTGTTTAAAAAATAAGTGAATTTTGAGCGTGGTTATCTTGGAAACTATGCGAGACAGCGAAGACATGATTAGATTCAATCTTGTAGCACATTTTGTGACCTTTAATTTCGTATAGAATGGTCTTACTCCAAGACGCATAGTTTTTGAGATGTAAGTAAAAAACTGAAAAAGGAGTCCTTCTAAGGGCTCACCTGCTAGGAGTGGGGACTTTTAGTATGTTTACCTCCTATCTAGTCCAAACAATGTCGCAAAGTCAAAAATTGTGTTCCTTCCATTTCCCTCTAACCCCTGCCTTTTGAGCATTCATTGACTGGGTGGGCTATGTGTACAAAAATTATAAATCAAGTTTAGATTTATTTCCATAAAAAAAATAATTTGACCACGCAGCTGAACCGCTGACGTGAGTTGAGCAAATTTCCAAAATTAAGTTTATAGGCCTATGTTTTAGGGTTTCAACCAACAATTTGGGAAATAGGTCTATTCACGACGGTGCTGAATAGCTGCAAAATGGTTCGCACGCCATTCCGCATATTGGGAGTATCTTAAACACACAATGCATTGCGTGTTTCGCACGCCAAACCCACGGTAGAATCCACCACATAGCTTTGAACCGGGTAATTCTGTGGTATTTCACGTTTTGATCGATTTTTTGGGAACCAAGCGAGCTATAAGGTCGCATAGAAAACCAAAATGTGCAGAATAACATCCTACATTTATATTTGTAGAAAAAACTCAAAAACAAATTCATTCTCGTAGGAAAAATCTCAAAAAAATAGTTACTTCCAGTCAAAAAAAACGTGCTTCGGATTGTTAATTTTTTTTTTGGCTAACGAACTCGTCCGAGCGACGTAGACAACCAACATGTGTACCAAATTTGAACCAAATCGGACTTAAATTGCGGCTGCTAGAGTGCGAACACATATATATATGATTTTTAATGCGACCCCAAAACGTGTTCTGGGGGCCATGATCGGTGCTCATTTGCTACTCCCGACCTTGGGTCGTACCATAAGGTCGAATTTTTTCTATGGAAATTCGCTAATAAGTAATTTTTAAATAGTGTATTAACAAGAGATAGTGTGTGTAGAGTATGAAAACAAGAATCTGTGATTTCGTATTTAACACTATTAACTTGTTTTATTTCATATTAGTTTTTGTTTGTTTTAAAAGTGTTTAGTGAACCTACTTCAAAGAATCACTTTTGTGTAAGTCAGTGGTTCAAGGATTTTGCAACAGGTTGCAGCAGTGCTGTTCGCCTCTCCCCTCTGTTCTTGTTCCCCGCTTTCTATCCCTTGCAGAATTTAAAAGTTTTATTTGTAAATATGAATCATAATTTAGCATGGTACACTGCACCTCACTTGTTTTCTCGTTCGGGTTTCGGCAATTTTTGATTCCTACATCTCCAACATTGTTATAACCAGGTAAAACACTTAAGTACTCATAAAGAAACATACAACACTCTTGCAAATAACCCAAAATTTTAATTGTCATACTTCAGTTAATATTACAACATAAAACTACATCCATATTTTTATATCACAAAAAACAACAATTTTCTTATATAATTCTTTGACATTTATAAATATTTCTATTATGCTCGCTATAACAGCTACATGTAAAATAATACAACAAATACAACACTTCCAATAAAATAATATGGTGAGAAACAAGAAAAACATCTTAATTTTAACAAACAAAAACCTCATGGCAAATCAAATAGTCTAGTTTCAGGAATAGTCAATACTTATTAAAATACATAGCTTACACTTAGTATACATAGCCTACTTCAGCATTTTCAATATTTTAATGAAAAGGTAAAAAGTCAACATATTAGATCTAACAACTAAAATTACAAGTTTTAAAACAACCTACAATAAAATAGAACTATGGTAAAATACTAGTGCTTAGCTTCCATGCACACAATCATACAGAGAGTCCCATAAGTAAAGTGTCAAACTTCGAGGAATTGTTCTATGGGTCAAAATAAGAAAAAAAGTTCATATAAACACAGACCGGAAAACGCTTCGTTTTCTAGATATCCGCCATTTTGTTTTTTTTACAAAATAACTCTTATCTAGAGAACGCTTTGACGGATTGAGTTCAAACTTGGCATGAAGTTTAATCTAAAAATGGCCTATCTCAAAAAAAAAATAATAAGCAATTATAACCACTCATGCGTTTCAAAATGGCGGCTGTTTGAAAATTTCAAACCTAAATTACTTGAAAACCGTACATTTTAACGAAAAATATCAAGACACATATTTTGATTCCCTATTGTATGGTGTAATTGTCAAAACAATCGGATGAAGGATAATAATTAAGTTAAAGATAATAACAGCATACGTAATGACTGTTGAAATTTTCAAACAGTCGCCATTTTGAAACGCATGATTGGATATAATCGTTTATTTTAGTTAAAAGAGATCATTGTTAGGTATAACTTCATGTCAAGTTTGAATTCAGTCGGTCAAACCGTTCTGTAAATATTAATTATTTTGTAAAAACAAATACAGACAGACGAAAAATTAAGCTCCGTGGACTTAAGAAAAAAAGTACATACAAACATAGGCCTAAAAACGCTTAGTTTTCCAGATATCCGCCATTTTGTTTTTTGTACAAAATAATTCATATCTAGAGAACGGTTTGACTTTATTCAAACTTGGCATGAAGTTTAACCTAACAATGATCTCTACATCAAGTAAAATAAGCGATTAAATCCAATTATGCGTTTCAAAATGGCGGCTGTTTGAAAATTTCAAACCTAAATTACTCAAAAATCGTACATTGTAACACAAAATGACAAGACACCTTTTTTGTAGCCCTTTTGATTTCCTATCAGACGGCCTCACAGTCCAAACAATCGGATGAAGGATAATAGTTACATGTAATAATTAATTGGTTTGTTCAACAATGCATCCTACACCAACACAGTAAATACTACAATATTGTGTGTACATTTGCTGTCATTATCTTTATCCAACTTTTTTGACAAATATCCATCAGAAAGGGAATCAAAAGGGCTACAAAAAAGGTGTCTTGACATTTTTCATTAAAATATACTATTTTTGAGTAATTCAGGTTTGAATTTTCAAACAGCCGCCATTTTGAAACTCATTATTTGATTTAATCGTTTATTTTCCTTGAGTTATATCACTGTTAGGTTAAGCTTCATGCCAAGTTTGAACTCAATCAGTAAAACCGTTCTCTAGATAAGAGTTATTTTGTAAAATAAAAAAAATGGCGGATATCTAGAAAACAAAGCGTTTTCGGGTCTGTGTTTATATGAACTTGTTTTCTTATTTTGACCCATAGAACCATTCCCCGAAGCTTGGCACTTTACTTATGGGACAGCCTGTATAGAAATATTAAAAACCAAAATGGCTACAGAATATTGAAAACATAACTTACAAGCGTAGGAGCACGACTTATATATAGAACTTTGTAAATAGAGTAGAACCTCGATTTTCCGAGGTAATTGGGACCGAGCAGACCTCGGATAATACGGTAGGCCTTGAGAAAACCATTGAGGGCGAGTTCCCGCATCATTTACGTCGTTATAGGCTGATTTGTAATCATACATACTTCAAAGTCTATTTTAAGGATCCCGTTATCACGTTCTACGTTAAGGATTGCAGTTATCAAAATAAAAGTTCAAGACTAAGGATTTTGATAGTATTTAGACAATCTAAGACAACTTTGACCATACTCGATATTGTGTCTATTAAGGGACTAGTGACTTTTTATTCAGCAATCTTATTTTGGTTACCCTCTATAGGAAAGGTTAAAAACCAACCTTCAAGTATTTTCCAAGATTTTTCAAATACAGTAATACCCCGACTTACACTATCCCGTCTTATGCGAATCCGGAGTTACGCGATTCGTCCTCGAGCATCCTTAATCCTAGAACCGGTCATGTTAAAGCTAAAATTGGCCAGCCCATTTTTAGCGTTTTGCAAGCATATTTTTAAAAATTCGCCAAAAATAGTAAAGAACCCCAATCCAAAAGTGTTCAATAGCTTTTTTGTAGAAGAAACTTCAAAGAATTCAAATATGCCACTAAAAATTAGTTTATTTTGAAATTGTAAGAGTTAGCTCAAGAAACAAAAAATGTTCAGTAACGAAAGGAAAAAGTTAAACTTTAGGCCTACATAACTAGTAAACATTTTTTTGTATTTTTTTTGTGAGTAAAAAAGTTTTGTAATTTAGTTCTAGATAGAACTGTATAAAAACATTTATCAATTTCAAATTTTTTATTTTGAAAAAAACAGTTTTTATGTTCCAAGTACACGACTGGTAACAAACCTAGGCCTAGATTCTAACGTCATTTACTGATATATGCTTTGCCCAAAAAAGAAATATTATTATAAGTGTAGAGGATAAATCAAAGAAAAGATCGGTATACTTGTCTTTCCTTAGTTTACAAAAGTGTTTGAGTTATCTTTATTTGAATAACAAAATGACATCAATCTAATGAAAAGTCCTCAGTCCACACGCTACATATAGGACGGGACATTTGAATAGCGTGGGAACCCACGCGCTTGACTTTCTCACTAGAACGTAATAATTATGTACATTTCAACTGTCGTCTAGACAGACAAAAAACCGGTTATTTCTGGATTATTTCTCACTGTTACAAAATTCAGACTTTGCTGTACAAAATGGTGTAAAGAAATCTGTCAAAACATTTGATATGGTAGGCATAAAATCACTTGACAAATGGGCTGTTTCATTGGTTGAGAAACTGTCCAATCGCAAGGGTTTACAGTAATTCTTGGAAAAAATACTATTTTTATAGTGACATCTAAATGGAAGGCACCAACAGAAAGATAAAATCTTGATGAATCCAATCGTATCGTTATAATACCCAAAGAAATATTAGTGTAGATGGTTTTGAACGTTGAAAAAGTGGGAAATAACAGTACAATTGTATGCAGATTCGCGCACGGAAAGAGCTGTAGACCGATGTGCATATTTTAAAACAATGATTACATATGTAAATATATGTTTTACGAAAAAGTTGTAAATACAAAAATTAAAGTTTAATTCATTTCCTTTCCAATGGTGCCAGTTTTATTACGATTGGATGATTCTAAGTGGGTTAAATTATTGATTATGCAAATATATGCAAATTTTCGCAAATGTTCGAAGTTGCGTTCTGCGCCTGAGAGACGGTTATGCATGACCTTCTGCCAGTTCCAGTGTTAAAGCTTGGGTGACAGTTTCCCTTTTTGAGTACTTTATTGCCAATCTAAACAAATCCCATTTAAAGTGATGCTATTAATCGACGACACACCAGGTCGTCCTCCTGCTATTAACTAATTTCGACCCACGCGTGAAAGTTGTATTTTTACCAACAAATACAACCAGCTTGCTTCAACCGATGGACCAGTGAGTAATCGAAACATTCAAAGCTTATTATATGAGACGATCGTATAAGGTATCAGACAAAACAATGAGCTCTCTGTCACAGACTTATGGAAACAATTCAATGTTTTAGATGCTGTGAGAATCATTGGACAATCTTGGAATGAAGTTTCACAAAAAAACTTTAAGTAGCTGTTGGAAAAACCTGTGTCCATTTTTTTCATCACTGAAATTCAGACAAATCAGAACCAGAGCCTGATGAAGAAGTTTAGAAGTGGATAGTGATGACGTTCAAGAACTGTTGGATTCACACAATCAGGAGCTTGACAATTGATGAGTTCAATGGGCAAGAGCAAGACATTGAAGAACCTGATTCTTTAGACCCAGTTCAATTAGAAGATCAAATGACAGTTGGAAATTTGACAGAAGGCCTCAGTTCAATTGAAAAATGGTTACAAATCTTGGAAAACACAGACTCTAATGAAGTGCGCATTTCTGCTACAAAACAAGGAATAAAAAAATTATTAGCGTGCTACGAGGAAATTTTACGTGAGAAAAAAAATTGTTGATTTGTCAGACGAGTTTGCTGGATTTTATGAAGCCTTCTACATCAAAATAACTTCGGTTTAACTATTTTGCAATTGATAATATGTAATATAATTTGTTGTACTGTAATATCTAAGATTTTATTATACATTTTTCTTCTAAACTATTGTTTTCTTTACAGTCCGATCCCAATTATGTACTGTACTGTATTATATAAACATAATTTATATGCAAAATTGTAACCCGACTTATTCGAATTCAACTTATACAGTTATCACTCGGTCCCATCTATAGCGTAGGTTTGGGGTATTACTGTACTTCATCAACTTTAGTTCCTTAGTTAAGCCTACGAAAATATCCCGAATTTCCTTACTAAAAACTTTGGATGCAATTAACGACCCAACGAATTTTAGATTGAACATTGTTCAAGACATTTTTATTTTCAAATATGTGTTACACTTGCAGACCTTTAAATGAGAAATACTTCACCAACCTTAGTTTAGCTTACGAAAATATAACAAATTTCTTTACCAAAAAAAGTGTTATAATTTACAAAATAAAATTAGCAACAATACTAAAAAAAAATATTTTTCAAAACTGGAATTTCCAGAAGTTCACAAAAAAAAAAATAAGGAAATCATGCCATTTCAACGATACGAACAATATAACATAACTCTTAATTTTAAATGGCTTACAAAAAAAGGCATGCTTTATTATTATAAGGTAAATAATTAAAACTTCTTAAAAGAGCTGCACATATTCAAAACTATTAACTAATCGCTAAATCTATATAACAGAGGTTGATAAAGAACAAAATAAAAAAGTATAGCACATAAAGAAAAACAAAATACTTAAGAAATAATCATACACTAATGACAATATGTAAAACAAAACAAAAACAGAAATCATCGACCATCCATACAAACTTGCGATAGTAAAACAATAATACTACGTGTAGCATATGTGCATATAAAATTATGCATAATGTTTATATGTAATTTATATTATGTAATATAAATTATTGGTAAATTTCCTATAATTAGGTATAATGTTTTATAACAAAAAAACCAGTAGGCCCTACTGTTATCAATTTCTACTTCATATTTATCATTTATTAATAATTTTATAATGCGAATAAAGTATTTAATATAATTGTTTTATCAAATTCATTTACAAAGATAGGTTTTTGAAATAATTCCCTAAATATAAGAAAAGCCGCTAGAAATTTGAATGTCTAGCAAAAATCTAAACATTGTTTGAGGTTCTGCTACATCTCTAAATCTCAAGTTTACTGTTATTAAGGGTCGGCTCTAGTAAAACAGAAAGCAACCTGCGACTCCAGCGTAGCGGCGGTAGGTTACGCGGACATTGCTCATCCTAAATCCATTTAAAACCCGAAATTGTTCAAATAGCGTTTTTTAAAAATACCAAACTCTTGGGGACAAAATTCTTCATCCGAATGGCTTGATAATTTTTCGTTATAATTAATAGTTACATCGTAAAAAAATATTTAAAGTCACCCTATAGCGGTGGTAGGTTACACGGACATTGCTCAGCCTAAATCCATTTAAAACCCGCAATTGTTCAAATAGCGTTTTCAAAAAAATACCAAACTCTTGGGGACGAAATTCTTTATGCAAATGGCTTGGTACTTTTTCGCTATAACTAATAGTGACAACATAAAAAATTATTAAAAATTAATTTTTTAAATTGTTAATAAATATTAAACAAAACGTTTTTCTTAATTTTGGAAAAGCCATTTGCATGCGTTTTGGCCATAGCTTTAAAATGACATATCGTTCATAATTATCCGATCAAAAATAAAGGAAAAATATGGATTTTAATTTAACATTGGTCTTATGGAGTGTCAACCAACATGGCCGACAGCTAGAGCCAACCCTTAATTAATTTTCATTCCTCTATCACTTAAAGCAGATTTTTAAGAATTCTAGAATCCTGATGCTTTCCTTTTTTTTAAACGTTTGCTACTATAGGATAGGCCAAAATAAACAATACTGAAATTTATTTACCAAATGATGTCAGCCAGCTGATCACTTAGGCCTTTTTTTGCCATAGCAACATTAATGATCGTTTACTTCTGATTAATCAGTATAAAATTACACAAATAGTAAGAGAAATTATGTTTCTGGTTTTTTGTCAATAAGTCAATACCTTTCAAGCTACAGTAAAATTTTAAAAACCCATTTTGCTTGTCATTTTAAAAGGGAAACTCTTTTGATTCTTATAAATTTCTTATTAAGTGAACATCATTCATTAAGTGAATAGTTTCCAGAATAAATACTTTTTTAAATAAATGTGTAAAAACTTCCATAAAAAATGTGTGTATAAAATCTGAACTCGGCATCGCATCTATATCCTAAGTTGAAATGATGTTTGTGATCAAACAAAATGGGGGTGAACTAGCAAGATAGATACTTTATATGATATTTCTTCAACACATTCAGGAACCTACCCAATTATTTCCTCAAGAAATTTCTGGACACCCTGAATATTGCAAAAAAAATATATTAAAAAATAATAATATTAAAAATATAAAATATAATATGTGTTGAATATATAAAAAATATTATAATTTTTAACAAAGGAAAACACTCAGATTCATCAATTTAAAATTAATTACAAATGAAATGACCAAAAGAAAAGTTTTATAAAGAAATAGCTGAAAATAATAATCAATCGGAACAAGTGTTTAACGTTAACGTTTTGGGATGGAAACTCGTGCTTGCACATTACAATTTTAAAACTTAATAGTTAACAACTTGAGGTACATAACACTTCTTTATTTAAAACAACTAACTGCAATAATAACTGCACATTGTTTTCAAATCAAATTTGTTATAAATTTAGCCAAACAATAGCAGACTATAGCGGATAATAATATAAATAATTTTTAAATGATCTATCTCACTGTGGTTTTTCAACTCCAAATGCTTTCCAAAAACATTTTCATAATCTTAAAAAAAATTGATGACATATTCATTATCAATTTGTTGCGGATGTAAAAGTTAAAATTGAACTTCATGTTATTAGGTTGGTTAAAAATTTGTTTAGTTCACTGAATTTGATTACGAAAACAGAATATTTGAAAGTAGAAGTTTACCAGTTCCTTAGGATGATAAGAAGATGCGCTCTACGAATAGCTAGTTCTTATGGGACGGTTTCATAGCTGGCGATCTTAGTGATTGCGGGAGTAATCCCTATCGATCTTATGGCTGAGGAGAAAAGATTTATCTATGAGAGTCAGGTGGAGGTGGGTAAGGAGCTGGCATCCGCCGAAGCTAGAGAGATCACTAAGAGCTGGTGACAAGATCGATGGAATAAGGACCAAAGAGGAAGATAGACAGCTAGGCTTATAGTCCAGATAGAGCCCTGGGTTGATTGTGATTCGGAGAGGTGAATTTTAACCTAACACAATTTCTCACTGGTCACGGATACTTCAGGTCATACTTATTAAAGATGAGGAAAGTAAGTAGTATGGATTGTCTGTATGGAGACTCCACCCTAGAAGACGTGAAACACCCAATTTTTGAATGTGAAAGATGGGCTGCAGAGATACAGCCAATCGAGTCAAAGGTAGGACTCATAAACCCTCAAAACATCATCGAGGTAATGCTGCTGGGCAAGGAACAATGGAAGAAAGTGGCAATCTTCATTGAAACATTGCTCAGACAAAAGAATTTGGAAGAGGAAACACTAATGGCCTAAGCCTAATATACAAGACGGAGCCTTAAGATGGCAAACAGTGGCTCCACGCTGAAGTAATGCGGATATGCGGTTCCGGCGTGGGTTTAAGCCTAGAACAAAGAGGTGTCAGGTTTAGTGGGTAAACCGGATGAACCGGGAGGCTTATCTCCTGATGGTGCCAAATGCATTCCCCCTCTATAAAAAAAAATTCCTTAGCATGATGATAAGTAAGGAGAATTGAATTGTTAAAAATAGTCTGCTTTTAATGTTTGTTTCAAATTACGGATATTTGTGTGTACAAATTTATAGAAGAGCTGGTATTGCAACATTTAGTTGTGCTAGAGGAACTTGGCAACAGTTTTTATTTTTTATTTTTTTAACACAGAAATCTTAAAAAGAACTGAAGTAAATTTTAACCCTTTGACCGCCATGCCATTTCTACTACGACGCTCCGAATACCGCCAAGGTCGACTAAGCGAGACATTGCATTGAGCGCCAAGCCACTGTCGTGTGGGATTGTCTAATACCGCCAAGCCTATTTTCGGTATTTTGACGAACGTTTACATAAACCATTGTAGCCATTGTAGCTTAGCTAATATCAAAGCTAGAATAATGCTTTTGGTCCCGTTTTGTTTGGAATTAAAAGTACTACAACTAAATTTACAAAAAATGGTATTAATTCCACCTTTACAAGTGTGTACTATAACTGAAAAAGTAAAGGAAAACAAATATTTGTAAAAAAATGTTTAAGTTTAGAGCCTAATAACTATGTAAAAAAATTTTTTCCTCTAACCTTATATATTATGTTATTCCCTATTTTATTGAGAATAACTTCCGAAAATTTTAAAAAAAATATTAAAATTTAAAATATGTATTTGTGGGTTTTTTTTTGGAGTAGAGCCCTTCTTAGAGGATCACTCATTGCTATTGTTGTAAGAAACAAGATTCACAGCTCTGAACTCACTAAACACTTACACAAAATGTGTCTCACTTTAGTGTAATAACAGAAATAATATGACAAAAACATTCAACAATCACAGATCGACTCAGTAAAACTAGCGGGAAAGTATACAGCCTATTTTCGGTATTTTATGCGATACATAAATATTTTATAAATAAATATGGATCCACAATCACAATACACATCCGGTAGATTTTCCCACGTTCATTTGTTATGTAATTGACATTTAGTACCAAGTTGAATTTTTTCCTTACACAATAAAAAATGTACCGTATTTATTTATACCGTATTCATACATGTATCCCCAGGCGATAATAACCACCCAGGTTTTTCGCCTTTAAACCCCCCCAAAAAAAAAAAATCATACATGTATTTATTTTGCACAGCTATACAAACTTTTAAAATAGACGTAAACCAAAAATATGTTGTTACAATATGAAAGGCCAAATCTTATCCTCTTTATAAGTTTAGAAAACATACAGGTTTAGGTAATAAAAGTGACTAAATAAACAAAATACTTAAAGCCAATTATAACGGCCGTGGCGCTGTTCGGACAAACTGCCGGAGCCGATCACGTCGGCCTATGGCGGTATTCGACCAACTTTTGAGAGCCGATGTAATCAGCTGTGGCGGTATTCAGACAGTTAGTAAAAGCCAACGGTTAAAATATTCTTCTAACCTTTAGTTTGCAACATTTTATGAAGGCTTTAGTATCTCAATCATGTTTAAAGGTAGATTTATATCAGTATGAGAAATTAACGTAATGATAATGAACTGAACGCGTGAGCAAGAAACTTTTCCTCTTTTGTTAAAAAAAATGAAACTGTTTCCACTTAACCAAATCGACCTCATCACTTTTGTATAAATGCAGGTGTCCATCATCAAGATCTCAGCTGATTCTCATTATGTTCCCATTTCGTTAGTATAAATCAACCTTAATATTTCCAGTTTAATTTTTTACTTCCACAATCAAAACAAATGGAGACAGATCATTTCTACCAAATCCTACAGTTAATTAATAAACTTAAACAGTCTGAATTATCTACATAGCTTTCTTAACAATCTAATATAGTAGCTAATATACATATTCTAACAATTTAGTTATATTACATTTCTACCATTTTGTTCAGTTTTAGCCGTACGTATTTTCAATCGTGCTTCCTCATGTGCAGCTTTAGACCGTCCAACGTCAAACAAGAATAAACACATTCGGGACAAGAATACGAAGTGCCGTCTTTGTGACCTCGTTTGTGTATCTTAAGCTTTTTACTCGTCGCACACGTAAACCTGCAATGTTTACACCTGAATCTGTTTCCTTTCGACTTCTTCGCGCCGACCGAACCGTGCAATCTACTGTGCGATTTCAGACTGGACGTGTTGGAACAGACGTAATCGCACCGTTCGCATTTATACGGTTTCTCACCCGAATGCACTCGCAAGTGCGATTTCAAACTGCTCGAACTGCAAGTCGAGTAATCGCATTCGTTGCATTTGTACGGTTTTTCGCCCGTATGTATTCGAACGTGCATTTTCAAACTGCCCGAATTGGTCGACGCGTAGTCGCACTGGTCGCACTTGTACGGTTTCTCGCCCGTGTGAGTTCTAATGTGGACTTTAAGAGAACTTAACGTGGCGCAAGCGTAGTCGCATTCGGCACATCTAAACGGTTTCTCTCCCGTGTGAGATCTGGAGTGAATCTTGAGGCTGCTGGAGTTAGTACAACTGTACTCGCATTCTGTACATTTGTACGGTTTTTCTCCGGTATGAACTCGCATATGGATCCTTAGATTGTGCGTCTGAGAACAGCTGTAGTCACAATCGGCGCATTTAAATGGTTTGTCTCCTAAATGTGTCCTTTTATGGAGTTTCATACTATTCGACTGTGTGCACGTATAGTCGCAGTGACTGCACGCAAGCGATTTATCATCGTGGTTCTTCATATGACTTTTTAGACTACTCGATGTAGTGCCAGCGTAGTCGCAGATATTGCACTTGAACGGTCTTTCGCCTGTATGAGTTCGTAAATGAATCTTCAAACTGCTGGAATTCGAGCATTTATACTCGCATTCCGTACAATGATACGGCTTCTCTCCCGTGTGAATCCTGATGTGCGATTTAAGAGTGCTCGACTGGTAACAAGAATAATCGCAATGAGTACACTTAAACGGCCTCTCGCCCGTGTGATTCGACATGTGTCGTTTCAGTCGACTCGACGTTGAAAACGAATTACCGCATTCGGAACATTTGTATGGCCTTTCTCCACTGTGTGTTCGCGAGTGGATCTTCAGACTGCTGGAATTCGAACAAGCGTAATCGCACTCCGAACATTTAAACGGTTTCTCTCCCGTATGCACTCGCAAATGCGACCTGAGACTGCTGGATTGTGTGCAGGCGTAATCGCATTCGGTACATTTGTAGCGTTTCTCTCCGGTATGATTGGTCATGTGGATTTTCAACGAACTGGACGTGGAACAGGCGTAAGCGCAGCACGCGCATTTGTACGGTTTTTCTCCCGTGTGGGTCATTTTGTGGATTTTAAGACTGCTCGAGTTCGAACACGCGTAGTCGCAGTCCGTACATTTGTAGGGTTTCTCGCCGGTATGAACACGCATGTGCAACGTCAGACTGCTGTTCTGCGACGAAGCGTAGTCGCACTGCGTACACTTGAACGGTTTCTCGCCCGAATGGACCCTTAAATGAGATTTTAGACTGCTCGATGTCGCGCAGGAATAATCGCAATCTACACACTGATACGGTCTTTCGCCGGTATGAGATCTCATGTGAATTTTCAAACTACTTGAATTCGTACACGAATACTCGCAACACACGCACTTATAGGGTTTCTCGCCCGTGTGAACTCGCATGTGCACTTTAAAACTGTACGACGACGAACTCGAATATCCACAGTGTTTACATTTGTACGGTTTTTCTCCAACATGACATCGTTTATGTATTTTCAGTCTATTTAACGACGAACAAGAATATATACAACGCGTGCACTTGAATCGTTTTTCTTTAGTGTGATATTTAACATGTAGTTTAAGAGAACCGGAATTGGAACAAGAATAGCTGCAGAATTTACATCGGTACGGTTTTTCACCCGTATGCATCCTGTTGTGCGACTTCAACCCGCTCGAAGCCGAACAAGAATAATCACAATGCGAACATTTGTACGGCTTCTCTCCCGTGTGAGTTCTTAAATGGATCTTCAGAGTGCTCGAGGAGGAACAAGCGTAGTCACAAGTGGTACATTTGAAAGGTTTCTCTCCTGTATGAATTCTTGTATGCAACGTAAGACTGTTCGACGTCGCACAGCGATACTCGCATATTGTACATTTATAAGGCTTCTCGCCCGTATGAATTCGCAGATGCACTTTGAGAACGCTCGCGTTAGAACACGAATAACTACAATCCGTACATTTGAAAGGCTTCTCTCCCGTATGATGTCTGATGTGTATTTTAAGCCTGCTCGAAGTCGTACAAGAATAACTGCAAAACGTGCATTTATACGGTTTTTCCCCCGTATGAACCCGCATGTGCATTTTCATACTGCTCCTCTGTGAACACGAATAGTCGCATATACTGCAGTTCAATAGTTTCTCGTTCGAATGCGTCGTTAAATGTTTCTTAAGCCCGCTCGACGTCGTACAAGAATGATCGCAGTGCGCGCAATGATACGGCTTTTCACCGGTGTGAGATCTAATATGCACTTTGAGCGTGCTGTACGAGTGACACGAATAATCGCAATGCGTGCATTTAAATGTCTTCTCATCGCCATGTTCGTTCATGTGCAATTTCAAACCGCTCAATAAAGGACACGAAAATTCGCACAACCTACAATTGTATAACTTTACGTTCGAATGCGTCGATATATGTTTTTTCAGTCCGCTCGACGTCGAACACGAATATTCGCACTCGGTACAATGGTACGGCCTCTCTCCCGTGTGAGATCTAATATGCACTTTCAGAGTGCTGTACGAGTGACAGGCGTAATCGCAATCCGTACATTTGAACGGTTTTTCACCGGTATGATACCGCATGTGCACTTTAAGACAACCTGATGTCGCGCAACAGTACTCGCAGATCGTACATTTGTATGGTTTTTCGCCGGTGTGATATCTCTCGTGAACTTTTAAAGAACTCGACGACGCGCAAGTGTATTCGCACGTACTACATTTATACGGTTTTTCGCCAGTATGAATTCGCATATGTATCCTAAGCGCACTTGACGATGCGGAACGAAAAATACAATAAGGGCACTTGAATGGCTTTTCTCCTGTATGAATTCTCATGTGGAACAGAAGACTACCGCCGGCCGAACACGCGTAGTCACATTTCGTACATTTATACGGCTTCTCTCCCGTGTGATATCTCAAATGAATTTTTAAAGCTCCCGACGAAGCGCAAGCGTATTTACAAAACGTACATTGATAAGGTTTTTCACCAGTATGATATCTCATGTGGATCTTCAGACCGCTCGACGACGCACAACAATACTCGCATTCCGTACAATGATACGGCTTCTCTCCCGTATGTGATCGTATATGTATTTTAAGACCACTTGACGTGGAACACGAATAATCGCATCTGACACACTGATATGGTTTCTCGCCTGTATGACTCCTCATGTGTATCACAAGACTACTGGATGAAGAGCTGGTATAATCGCAAACACTGCACCTGTATGGTCTTTCTCCTGTATGAACTCGCATATGAATTCTTAAACACGACGATGTAGGACACGAATAACTACAGACTAAACACTTGTATGGGTTCTTACGGCGTTTTTTACCTTTGTACAGATTATGTTTTCTTCTTTGTGGAAAACCCTTATTCTGGCTGTGTAGAAAGATCGATAACCTCTTATTTACTTCTTCAAAATGTTCACCTGAAATATATTAACATTAGGCATTACTGTAAGAAATAATAACTGTGCAAATAATTTTAAAAACAAAATATAGATTATAAAAAGTACAATTTTCTACAATTCTACGATTTGCACAGTAAATTAACTGTAGACTGTAAATTTGTTTATCTTTATTTGCACATCTTCGCCATATCCATCTTAACGGAGGGTGATTTTATGCATTGGATAGATGCAGACTTAGATAAATCGACCACGCAGCTGAACCTCTGATGCGAGTTGAGCGAATTTTCAAAATTAAGTTTATACGTTTCATGGTTTCAACCGACTATTTAGGAAATTGATCTACTCACGAAGGCGTTGAATAGCTGCCTATGTGTACGAAATATATTAATATAATTGGTTTGCCTCCAGGTTCAACTAACGCGCTCCTTCATTCCACTCACGGATGAAAAACTTGTTTTGCGAGTTTCCACCTCGAGCTTTCGGCCTCGAATTATGGACTCCTTCGCTTCACTCAAAGCATACAAACTCAGCTGTCAGCCTTGGATCAGAAGATGCTCGCAAGTGGATTTGAAACGGGTATTTTTATGGTATTTTACGTTTTGATTGAATTTGGGGGAACCAAGCGAGCTATAATAAGGTCGTGTAAAAAAAAAATGTGCAGAATAATATCCTACATTTATTTATGTAAATAAACCTTCAAAAAAGTTTCATTCTAGAACGAAAAATCTAAAACAATAGTTACCTCCAAAAAAACCCCGATTCCGGTTGTTGGATTTTTTTTGCTAACAAACTAGTCCGAGCGACTTAGACAACCAATGTGTGTACCAAATTTGGATCAAATCGGACTTAAAATGCAGCCGCTAGAGTGCAACACCTATGTATATTCAATA
>JAGFPH010003901.1:31383-44606 GCA_018207615.1 Philaenus spumarius | reverse complement strand
GACTTAAAATGCAGCCGCTAGAGTGCAACACCTATGTATATTCAATATAATTTCAATATAAAAAAATCATTCTAGTACGAAAAATTTCAATAAAAAAGTGCTTCCACTTGTTGGAGATTTTCGGCTAACGACTCGTCTGAACGTGTGCACTAAATTTGGACCAAATTGGACGTAAAATGCGGCCGTTAGAGTGCGAACACTTAGATGTATTTATTTATTCCACTATATACATACATATACTACATATACACATATATTACCACAGGTCCAATTCTAGGCCTGTAGCAATCCCACCAGAGGTACAAGTACCTGTATGTGGGAGTGGGAGACTTAATATTAAAGCTTAAGAATTAATAAATTAGATATACAGTAGAACTCCAATTATCCGGACTCCAACTATCCGGATCGCCAATTATCCGGATCAGATTTGAATAAGAACATAGTCAAACGGATGCGAGACTTAGCGGCGCGGAATCGATTTAGGGTAGCAAAACAGCTGACTCTGCCTGGTATGTTAAAAATATAATGTATTTTACAGTGATTTAGTATTGTTTGTAAATATTACGTAATGTAATAACATTGTCATTGATATTGTTTTTTCATAATAAATACCGTAAATGTTCCCTATTATATTTGTTTAAGTTTTTCTACTAAAAACGGCCCTTTTTCGAGGAAAATCCAACTATCCGGATTTTTGATTATCCGGATCGGGTCCGGACCCAATTAATCCGGATAATTGGCGTTCTACTGTAACTAAAACTAATAGGAGACAAGAGGGAGAAAAAATTATACAAAATAACCTCGACATAATACAATTTATAGATCACGATTCAAAATTGGGATTTGCCTCGACTATCCAGCTCTTCAATTTCTTTTTAATACCATTCCTACCTATTTGTATATTCTTAAGCGTCTTTGGTAACATGTTAAAAGTTTTTAAAGCGACATAATGAAAGTTTTTCTTACCAACATTTAATTTATTCTTTGGTAATATTAAATTCTTACTTCTAGTTATTCCACTGCTATTTAAAAAATTATCTGTAAGAAAAATATAATCAAACATTAATGACTCTAAGATAAAACTTTGCTTTATTAATAGTGGTGGTCTATCTTCATATTGACTAGGGAGTATTATTTTAAAAATTCTATATTGCAAGTTTTCTAGTTTACTTATAACATTACTATATGCCCCACGCCAAAATTCCATAAGTAGTTATACTAGCAAAAAGAGCATGATAAATTGTTAACAAATTACTCAATTTAGTGACTTTTTTAAGTCTAGCAAAAATATACAATAAGTACCTAGTCCTACCAATTATACTATTGACATGATCAGCCCATTTAACACATTGATCAACTAGCAAACCCAGATACTTAATACATCTCTTTCTTTCAATAACACAATTATCTATAGAAATAAATTGTAAACCTGATCTATAAATTGTATTATGTCGAGGTTATTTTGTATAATTTTTTCTCTCTATTGTCTCCTATTAGTTTTATATCTAATTTATTAGTTCTTAAGCTTTAATATTAAGTCTCCCACTCCCACATACAGGTACTTGTACCTCCGGTGGGATTGCTACAGGCCTAGAATCGGACCTGTGGTAATATATGTGTATATGTATGTATGTAGTATATGTATGTATATAGTGGAATAAATAAATAAATAAACAATATTATATTTTAGTGTGTTTATTGTAGTGTAAGTCATTCTGAAAAGTTTAGTAAAAGAATTATGTTGCTAGAATATATGGAGCCAGAGTAAATAAAATTATTGCAATTTGTAGTAAAAAATGACCCGTGCCCTATTTTTGCACTGTATTGCTAAAATTTCAATTACTCTGATTCTAAGTGTCCTATGAAGATGATTATTTTACTAAATTTTCCAGAAATAAGTACACTACAATAAACACACAGTAATGTATACCAACAATATTTTCTTTTTTGTAATACTTGTTAGAACTTCAGTTTTGTTTGGTAGCCCTTGAAGCACCATACAAAACTCAAATTTTGACAGGTATTAAATTAAAAATATATATTATTAGAAAAATTTAATTTTGTGTTTTTTTTTTGCAGTTTATTTATTTCTTAACAATTTAGTAAAAAACGGTACCAGATAACTGCCACATACTCTCTCCCAAAATTATTTCTTAGTGCGCCTCTAGCACCTATGAGCAATAGTGTATCAAATTCCACGTTCCTAGGCCATTGGGTTTTTGAGCTATAAAACAAACAATATTTATGGTTTTAGGGGTTGTTTCAACCTTTAAACGTGAAATATTTCAAAATTATTTCTTAGTGCACCTCTAGACCCTATGACTAATATGTGTAAAAAATTCCACGTTCCTAGGCCATATCGTTTTTGAGATATAAAACAAACAATATTTATGGTTTTAGGGGTTGTTTCAACCCTTAAATGCGAAATATTTCAAAATTATTTCTTATAGTGCCCCTTTATGGCCTATGAGCAATATGTGTACCAAATTCCACGTTCCTAGGCCATATCGTTTTTGAGATTAGTATAAAACAAAAATATTTATGGTTTTAGAAGTTGTTTCAACCCTTAAAATGCGAAATATTTCAAAATTCTTTCTTATAGTGCTCCTCTATGGCCTATGAGCAATATGTGTACCAAATTCCAAATTATTAAACAGATTCTCTGTGATTCATAATTGTATCAAATATTGAAAAATAATTTGTTAAATATGTACTTTGAAAATTCACTATACTGCAGCAAAATCCTTGGGGCCTGGACTTCGGTTTGTTAAATCGCTATAAGTTAAATCGAGATATGACTGTATACCAACTGCAAAATGTTGTTGCCAATATTGCATAACATGAAAAAACTACACACAATATTTAGAATGTTGGACACATTTTGTTTAAGCCTTGCTGAAAAACTGTGTTAAGCTTGTAAACGCTGTTCCCTGTGAAACCATGGTCGGCCAGGCTCAATTAAATATTGTATTTTATTATTAATTAAAATAGACTTCCACCACGAACAAGTGGTCAGTATATAAATTGTATTGCATAACATCCTTAATTAAATTAGTTTATTCACACGTTTCTTCGCTCTAAAAAGGGCACCTTGTCGCATCTCGTCCAAGCGCTTACGGAGTGCACGACCGACCCACAACATTAATCTGTTTCAGATTCTGTGGACCTTCATTATCTACTTGGAATCGGTGGTCATCTTGCCTCAATTGTTTCTGACAAGGGAAGCTGAGAGTATTACATCCCGTTACCTTTTGGGCGCTTACCGAGGATCGTATCAGTAAATCAGTTCAACTGTATCTACCGTTATTACGCTTGATGACTTGATAGCTATTGTCGCTGGTATCGTTCAGACAGTGTTGTATTGTGATTTCTTTTATCTTTACATAACAAAGGGTGAGTGAATCATTTGCTTACTGTACATTTAGGAACCTCTTGCTATTTAAACTCTAATACAGTAATCCCTCCACATTTGCGGACTTGGTATTCGCGGTTTTGATTATTCGCGGTCGCTAAAAAAAGAAAAAAATACTGTATAAATAGCAATAAAGTACAACATGCAAAATTCGTAAATTACTGTATTAAAGTGTTTGAACTGTAATAATTATTGTACGAATTTAATAACATTGTATAAATATCACGTCGGCGAAACACTCGCAACTACAACAAAACATACAAGATGGGATTTCCCTACAACACACCTCTGTGTGAATACAAGTGGACTTGTGCAAATGAAGGTCAATGGCATACTGTGATTTAGTTGGAGACATCAATTTAGTGTACAGCAATTCAAATTAATTTTAAAGAATTAATTAAAATTGCAGTAAAATATTTTGAAAGAAATTAAGTTTTTACTACGTTTTATCAATCGTAACAGTCGTAACCAATATTTTCGCTACTGACAGCGAACGATAGTTTGATGCCTTGATATTAAGTTCTAAAAATAGACAAACCCAGACAATGAACGAGCAAGTAGAGATGGGTAAAGGTACCATTATGAGAGCACTGACCTTGAGGGGAGAGTGAGATGACAAACAATGCTCTAGTAACTTATAAAATTATCAACTGTAGTCTACACTCCAAACAATTCAGCTGAAATACTTAACCTTTCAAGGACTTTTTTTACCACGTAAAAGCTAAATTTCTTAAAGCCGGATAACGAATTACAACGACTGCCTATATCTTATGTAAATTAATTAATTATAGGTATTAGTACATAATGTTTTAAAATTTTCTATAACTTATGTCAAGAACATAACCCCCCTTTTCCTATAAAGATTTAGTTTTCGCTATTCGCGGTTTTGTTATTCGCGGCAATTTGTCGGAACCTAACCCCCGCCAATAGCGAGGGATTACTGTATTGTTAAGACTACGTACCTTAAAAGACATAATCTCAACCTTTATAAGATCCCCAAGTCAGTCTTTTACATTTGAGTTTCTCAGGAACAGATAAAGGTATAATATATAATTATTCCCAATACAAATTAGACGATTTTATAACTAAATAAATACTAATTATTATGGAAATATAAAAACTAAATGAAATAAAACAATCAATTAACAGTTTTTAAAAAGAATATAATGGAACACCAAAAATTTGAAAATGTGGAAATACATGTTATCAATACATGGAATCAAATATAGGTAATACATAATTACATAAAAATACGCATAGTTAGTTAATACATCATTAATTTTGGTTTCTATTTTTGCCAATTTTATGAAATGTGATTAAACAGCCTTAATTTTTACAATTTGAAAACAGCAAAACATTTTACGAAAAAATCCTCCATATTTAATTTTGTTTGTTTTCACATCTTCCTTTGAAGGGCGGTTACATTTCATGTTTGCAATTTTATAATATTCTTCTGAATCGTCTAATGTAAAAGCATCAATTTTTGCATAAATCTTGTTTAACCATGCGTCCTTGTCGAAGGTCCATTCAACAAAATCTCGTTCCACCGGGCCCCACATCAAGTTTCTCGTTACGTCTTTCAAATCGGTTTGGGTATCCATATCTTTCATTGCTACTTCCATTGATTGATTTCAAATCCAACCAATCACTTCAAGCTACACGACTCAATTGATAATTCAAAGATTATCCAACAGTTCAGAGAACGAAATGTAAGTTGACCTGTTTCAATAGAGTTAGGATTGCAAATGAGAGAAAACAACTGTTGCTATGGAAATTTAGTGAATGTCTAATAAAGAAATAATTACATTGTTGGAAGTAAACACATAAAAACATACAAAATATAAAATAACTTGACTAACTGTGTAGGCCTATTATATTATACTGTATTTGGCTGTTTTTCAAATGGTTCACCAATTGAACGGGTTCCTTAGACCTATATCAAACAAGCACTTTTTAATAAGAATAACATTAATTATTTTTAGAGAATTATTGCAGTGACTCTTATGGTGAGGCTTAAGGTCAGGAGTAGTCAATGAGTACCGATCTTGGTCCCCAGAACACGTTTTTTATGTCATTAAACATTTTAAATATGTACGTGTTCGCACTCTAATGGCCTCATTGTACGTCCTATTTGGTACGCACGTCAGTTTTCTAAGTCGATCGGATGAGTTCGTAAGCCAACATTCGGAATATGTTTAACCAGCGGTTATTAGCAAATTTCCACAGGAAAGATTGCAGTCCTATTGCAGTGACTCTTATGGTGAGACCTAAGGTCGGGAGTAAATGAGCACCGACCATGGTCCCCAGATCATTAAAAACTTCATATACATGTGTTTGCACTCTGATAGCTGCTTTTTCATCCGATTTGGTCCAAATTTGGTACACACGGTTTTCCAAGTCACTCGAACTGGATTGTTAAGCCAAAAAGATTCAACGACGTTATTAATCACGTTATGTTTTATTAACGTGATCGTAGTACGTATTGTAGTATTGTGATTAATGAAATGAATATTGAAGTAATTAATTACAATAGCAGTTCAGATGATGAGTTGGTTGAATTAATTCATAATTTGCCGGTAAGAATCTATAAAATAAGACTGGATGCATTAAATTTTTATTCTGATAGTGAATTTACAGCTAGATATAGGTTCGGTAAAGAGACAGTATTATCACATATATTATTTCTCAAGGCCATTTTTTTGTCGGTACGCCATAACTTCCTTAATACATCATCAAATTACATGAATGAGGCATCATTTTAAAGCTTTCCTTAACCGCTACACCGGAAAAATATACAAAATACAATTATACGAAAAAGTACAAAAAAAAAGAAATAACGAATCCGAAAGTAACAGTGATCAAGTAAGTTGTAGGGGTATTTTCCTGGCATTGGCAACACTGATGATGATAACAATACCCAGCTGGAGAGCTGCCGTTACGCCACTACATTGCTATTTTAACACGTTTTTTAATTAATATAAGCACTATACGATACTAAATATACGGTGTGTACTTTAATTAAGTGGGATTTAAGTAAGTTAGAATGCGAATGCTTCGCACGTGTCAGCTAGTTTAATTTATTTTAATTTAGAACCTTATCCCAGAAATTGAAATTATTAATAACAGAAGTATGTCTTTATCAAAAATGGATCAATTACTAATTGCACTTTGTTTTTGTACTTTTCAGAATGTGGCAGGAGACATAATTAGTATTCATAAAAGTACTGTGCGCAAAACAGTAAAAGGAATTTCCCACTATTTGGCCTCGTTGAGGCTAACTTTATTAAAATGTTACAAAATGAGGAAATTTCGCAAACTAACAATGATTTTTTCAAATGTTGAATATTTCCAAACGTCTTTGGATGTGCAGACTGTAGGCCTACTCACATTAAAATACAGTTTCCTGGTGGACCAGACGCTGAGCTGTATCGCAATAGAAGAGGGCATATTTAAATAAACGTGCAAGTAATTTGTAATGCTTTTACGGAAATTACGGCAAGATGGAGGGGTTCAGTCCGTGATAGTACAACTTTTAATTCGTCAACGTTTCATGCCGATTTGGAAGCAGGGTTGTACCACAGTAACAGCTGCTACTTGCTCGAAGATAGCGGTTACCCGTGCCGGAATCATCTTCTAACTAAACTTCTGCATCCCCTTAGCGAAGCGGAAAAAAGGTACAGTATTGCTCATGACTCATATCCAAACAAGAAACTGGATAGAAAGAGCATTTGGAGTTTGGTAATTTTCAACAAATCTTCTTCTGATTTTCTAACACACATTTGGAACCAAAAGATAGAATTATTTTTAATTCCGAAGCACTTTAATTAAAACATTATTTAATAAACCAGATGATAGCTGTAAAATATTTTACAAATACTAAATCAGTATGTGTTTGTCAAAGCCTAATAGTTAATTATTTATGTTAATATTGGTGTATGAATAGAGTAATAAAGGTGCTAAACTGGACAACCCTTCCATTTGAGACAAAACAGCTGTAGTGACCAATGATAGAAATTAGGTTATGCCAATCAATTAAACACATTAGTCGAAAAGGCTGTTATAAAATATTAGTTGATCATATAATAAATATTATGTTTTGTTCTTTGTAGTCCAAGTACACAGATTGTAAGTTGTTTGACTTGAACATATGTTACTTGAACATGTGTTTTTTATAATTGTTAAGAAAAAATTAATTAAGTTTTTCAGTAGATCTGGCTGTAACCGTGTATGTAAGAGAAGACCAATTTGCTAATATTTATTTATATTGTATTTTTTCTTTCCAGTTTAATAAAGTTGTTTTGGATGTAAATGTAAATATTATTTGTTACTCAATTATGGTTAAGATGAGTACACAAAAGTAAGTTTCAAGACATTTAATGGCGACCGTGACAGGATATTTAATTAGTGTATTATAGGCTAGGCCTAGTTAATAACTTCAATAATGGAAGGCCTAGATAAATTGAAAAAGGAAAGAAAACAAGTAAGAAGACTCTTCACTAAGGCTTATAATGAATTAGAAGATCTTTTAAATAATGAAGAATTGCCTTTTAGTAGTAAAGAAACACATATGAAGGCAAGTTTCTCAGCCATTGAAGGCAAGATTGGCAACCTAATGGTATTAGATGTGGAAATTAACCCTCCCAGTGGCAGACTGCCCAAAGTGACGCTCTCTCAGGGGTAAGATGCAGCTATTTCGACAATTAGCGAGAATTTGCATACATTTGCATTTTCGATTAATTAATTCACTTAGAGTTATCCAATTGTAATAAAACCGGCACCGTTGGAAAGAAAATGAATTAAACTTTAACTTTTGTATTTAAAACTTTTTCGTAAAACATATTTTTACATACGTAATCATCGTTTCAAAATTGTAGAATGTCAAACAGCTGTTTTCCGTGCAACATCGCGATGTTAAAAACGTAAAACTTCATAATTTTCAACCGTCTGCAACTCCTCACAGTTGTCAATTGTCACAAAGATCATCACAGCATTGGATTCATTAGACTTTTATCTTTCAAGTGGTGTTTTTAAATCATCTGTGACTACAATCGGTTATGACATATAGAATTTAGAATAAATGCTTGTCCATTGGTCAAGATTTGGCCAGTAAGGAAGCATTTTTAAATCGATTTTTACTATCAGAAATCGATTTATTCCTAAGATGTGTAATATACCGTTGTAAAGATAAAATTTCAAAGTTTCAGTCAATGTGCAGTTCAAATAATTTTGTCATATTAGGTTGGTACAAACTGAATTGAGAATCATGTGATTTTAGAAGTTTACGGTCGCCATTATCCAAGCGGCCAAGCCGTTTATCTAACAATTATTACATGCAAGTATTTTTTCTCTTGATATTTTACTGAATTGAAAGTGTTTATAGTTTATAAAACTGTGTTTTATTGTGTTACAGTTATAAATAAATAAGTGTAGAATGTGTTATTGTGTTTTTTAGTGAAATTATGTTTATAAAGTGTTCTAAATAGTGAGTTTTGATTTATTTTTTGCAGATAGCCTAGGCTAAAATTTATTTAGCCTATAAACTATTGTATAAACTTTTTATAAATAATAAATAGGCCTACAGTATTGATACAATGGCAGATAGGCCTAGAGTTATTGAAAGGTTATCAGAAATTGATCGGATATATAGTGGTTTTTAGACATAATACTAATATTTCGCAATGTGCCTAACCTAACCTAAATTTGACAGATTTACTCTTAGGCAATATGATCGCAATGAGTTTTTTATTTTATTTTAAGTGTATGATATTATTTCACTTTTTAACTATTTTCTACAATTGTTTTATATGTTTAAAAAATTACAAAAATATTTCTTCAACATTATACAACTTTGTTTATAGGATTTTTGGTAAAAACCATGGAAAGTTTATACATTTTTGTTCGTTCTGTTGTACCTGATTAGAAAATGTAAGGTTTTTCTTACAGTTCAATTCTATCATTTATTCTCTACAATTTGGTATAGTAAAATTTCATTTTGGAGTAAAAAATATATAGCCTAGGCCTATTAGTTTTGAAAATAGGCATGTTTTATTATCGTTTTTTGTAGTTTAAACATAAAAATTGGTATTTTCAACTAAATAATTTTGAAATTGAAATATATTGTTACACATTTCTCTTTATAACTATTTTCTACAACTGTTGTATATCTTGAAAAAAATTACAAAAATATTTCTCCAAAATTATACAACTTTGTTTATAGGATTTTTGGTAAAAATAGTGGAAAGTTTATACATTTTTGTTCGTTCTGTTGTATCTGATTAGAAATTGTAAGGTTTTTTGTAATTTCCAATCTTACAGTTCAATTCTACCATTCATTCTCTACAATTTGGTATAATAAAATTCCATTTTGGAAGAAAAAAATATATAGGAATAATCGTTTTGAAAATAATTTATTTTTTTAGCGTTTTTGTAGTTAGAACATAAAAATTGCTATTTTCAACTGAAATTTTTTGAAATTGAAATATATTTTTACACATTTATATTTAGAACTAAATTACAAAACTTTTGTATATTTTGAATAAAATTACAACAAATTTTTACTATTTTTTATTTAGGCATAAATTTGGTTTTTCCCCTTCTGTTTCTGAACATTTTTTGCTTTCTAAGCTAATAACTTTTACAATTTCAAAAGAAACTACTTTTTAGTAGCATAATTGAATTCTTTGAAGTTTCTTCTACAAAAAAGCTATAGAACACCTTTGGATTGGGGTTCATTTACTATTTTTGGCGAATTTTTAAAAATATGCTTGCAAAACGCTAAAAACAGGCTTTTCAATTTTAGCTTTAACCATGCCACTTGGAGGGTTAAGAACTTGTTGATTGTAGGAGACACTGATGATACCCAGTTGGATGTGGAATATGACAGTCAAGAGGAGTATCAGAAGAAATGGTTTTTCATAAAGGCTAAGTATGAGAAAATGTTAAATGCATCTACAAGCAGCAAAAATGGTGAGTTAGTTTCGCAGAGACATAAACGATATTTTCACTTACCTAAGTTAGAATTACAACTCTTTGATGGAAATATAAAGAATTGGATTGGGTTTTGGGGACAATTTAAAAAGGTCCATGAAGACAAAGAAATTGAACCTGAAGATAAATTTCAATATCTAATTCAATCGATGACACCAGGTTCATCAGCTAGGGAGATCGTAGAATCATTTCCTCCTTCTGGTGAAAATTATGTAAAGGCTATAAAGCAGTTAAAGTCCAGATTTGCCCGAGATGAGTTTTTAATAGAAGTTTATGTTAGGGAATTGCTAAATTTAGTATTGCAACAAGCAACTAAAATGAATAACATGCCACTTTCCTCTCTTTCTGATAAACTTGAAACTCAACTACGTGCCCTAGAAACCCTTGGTGTTACTTCAGACAAATATGCTGCCATGTTGTATCCATTAGTCGAGTCTGCTTTGCCAGATGAAACTCTTAAAGCCTGGGAACGTTATAGAACCTCTAATAAAATAGGCCTAAATGAATTTAAAGCTAGCACTGAGTCAGTAAACTCAAGTAATAATGTTAATTATTTACAGTTATTGTTAAATTTTTTACGTTCTGAAGTTGAGAGTGAAGAGAGGTTGACACTTGCGAGAACCAGCTTTGCAGTCGACCGAGACCTCATATCAAAGGACAACCACACTCGGAAACCGAAAGGACAGCCACGCACTCAACGTGAATTTGAAAAGGGTTTACCTACAGCGTCTACAATTCTTGCAACAGACAGCTCTGTGGCGGTGAGTAGGCCTACATGTCTATTTTGTAGCAAAGGAAATCATAGTATTCAAGATTGTGCTGGCTTGCAGAAACTTACCTTAAAAGAAAAGAGAGAGTTTATTACAAAAAAGGGAGCATGCTTTTCATGTTTAAAGATAGGCCATACTAGTAAAAAATGTAAAGTTTATGTATCGTGTGCTATTTGTAAAAGAAAACACTATAGCCTAATGTGTCCAAACTTAGATAACTTACATCAAAGTGAAGCTACTAACAAAGAAAATGTGTGCTCAATAGGAGTTAATAAAAAATCAGAGTCTTTGATCTCAAATCAAAATAAAGAAACACTACTTCAAACTTTGGTTGTAAGAACATCAGGGCTAGGCCAGAAACAATCCTTACCAGTTAGAGCACTGTTAGACTCAGGGTCACAAAGATCTTATATTTCAAAAGACTGTGTGGATCAATTACATTTGACTAAAACTGGAGAAGAAACAATCATTCATGGGTTGTTTGGAGGTATTGAAACTAAACAGACTCCACATAACCTATATCAGGTGGAAGTCAGTGATCTCAAAGGTACTGTAAGTTTTCCAGTTAATGTACTAGATCAAGAAAAGATTTGTAACTATGTGCCTAGGCTAGACAGTAGCAAATATTCATCTATTTTAAGGAGCAAGCGAATTCATCTTTCAGATGTCGGCAGAGAGACGTCAGACATAAAGTTGCTGCTCGGAGCGGATGTTTTAGGGCAATTACTTACAGGTACTCTTGAACGCCTAGATGAGTCTTTAGTTGCTGTACACACCCATCTTGGTTGGACAGTCATGGGTCAGTATAATGGAATCACTAAAAGGTCAATAACTAGCATAAGTTGTTTTGTCAAAATGGATATTTCAGACCTCTGGCGTTTGGATGTTTTAGGTATTAACGAGCCTATGGAGGCTAAATCAAAGGAGACATTGGCAGCTGATGCTATGGAACATTTTAAGAATACCGTTACTGTAAATAGTGAAAGCAGGTATGAGGTGACTCTTCCGTGGATTGAAGGCCATCCTGAACTACGCGACAACCGAGACATGGCTGAAAAGCGGTTATATTCTGTTACTAAGAAATTAGTTAAGTTAGGCAAGTTTAGTGAATATGACCAAGTGTTTGCAGAGTGGTTGAATGCTGGGATAACTGAAGAGGTAATAACAGAATCATCATCTAACATTAGGCCTAAGCATTACCTACCTCACCATGCTGTAGTTAAGGAGGCCAGTATCACGACCAAGATCCGACCAGTCTTCGATGCATCAGCTTTGGATTGTAATGGGAACTCTCTTAACTCTTGTTTGGAAAAGGGTCCTAACTTAATAGAATTGATTCCTAAGCTTTTACTACAAGAAGTGTGGAAGTTGAAACTTCGCTGGGACGATGAACTACCTCACGACGTTTTACTACAGTTTGATAAGTGGATTGAGGATCTACACTATTTGACAAGCTGTAGGATTCCACGGAGGTTTAGTGATTGTATAGGTCCAGTGCTGAACATAAGTCTTCACACGTTTGCTGATGCTAGTAAATTATCTTATGCAACATGTATTTTTATTAGAGTCAAAGTAGGAGAGAGTGTCTCAGTTCAGCTTGTTGAAGCTAAGGCTAGGTTAGCGCCAACAAAACCCATGACTATTCCACGTTTGGAGTTGATGGCAGCTCTCATAGCTTCAAGACTGTTGGTTACCGTAAAGTCAGTTCTAAAAATCCCTGATTGTAAATATTATTTTTGGACGGATTCTATGGTTGCACTAGCCTGGATTAAAACTAAAGGAAATTGGAGTACATTCGTAGGTAATAGGTGTAATGAGATTTCTCGGTTAACAAATCCTGATGACTGGTATCACGTTCCTGGAGTCTTTAACGCTGCCGATCTCCCCTCCCGAGGATGTAGTGGTAGACACTTAGCAGCTAGTAAGTGGTGGAAAGGCCCTGATTGGTTAAAAGATTCTGAAGATCAGTGGCCAACAAGTGAAATAACGATTCAGGAAGAAGAAGTTAATCAAGAAAGAAGAAAATCTGTTGTTACATCGGTTTCAGTAGAAGA
>JAGFPH010003901.1:7520-27457 GCA_018207615.1 Philaenus spumarius | reverse complement strand
TTTTTTTTTTTTTTTTTTTTTTTTGTCAATTACGGATTAGTTACCGTCGCCGCTTATAAAATTTAGAGTGTACACACAGGGCGGTAAAATTTCCGACACCGCCTAAAAGCCTTATTGGGATTCATTAAACTGAGGCGCGTGAGCCCTGGCGCTAAGTTGATTTCGCCAAACATACTGAGTTGCTGGTACGCCATTTTGCCCACGCCGTGAATCACTTAACACAATTACGAATAATCTTTCGCACACCAACACACTCTTCACTACACCATAACCTTAGGAACCAGCTTTGATGCTACCGTATAATTTGGGCTAGTTATACCCTACCTTAATTTAAAGTCGCGATTGCTTTGATAAACGGTACAATTAGCCTTGAGGCTGTTATCCCGGCTAAACACATCACTTCACTAATTTACGCGGCCTAACAACCCAACCCTACCGGTCGCCATTTATTCCCACCTTTAGCCGATCATATTTTATTATGAAACGCACTTAATTATAATTTATATAGGGGTCCTAAAACATTTAACACGGAGAGCTCGGCGACCTCTTGTTACCGCTTTAAATCCTGTCCTAGCTCTGCCGGCTTCTTGCGCTGCGCCAAGGTCATGTGTCCCGAACCACGTGACCTACATACTGCAGTATTCCATACCATGGTGACGTCACTGCAAGCGCGTCACAAAACTGAAGTGTTCAGTTCATCAATCACGGAGTGTGTTATGTAATACATTATTTCTTTTAATGTTTTATTGATATAAACAGAGAGCAACTCTCATTTTATTGTTATACCGTCGCCAATTGAAAAGGGAGCAAAACAATATACTTATTCATCCAATCAATAAATAAAAGAAGGGAAGATTTTGGAGCGTTCTAAACTGTGTTCCCTGATTTGAGGAACTAGAAGAAACATTTTTCAATTATTTAAGAATGTCGGTTTCATCATTTGACAAACTAAACACGCGGCTGAATGATAGTATTCAGGCTGAAAAATACTAAAATAAGGAAAATTGGCGTGCATTTGGTCACGGTCGCCACTGTTATGGCGGAGACGGTGGAAAATCCGTCGATTGTAGTGGACGCGAGCGTCAGCGGTAAATAAACCGATCGTTTATTTTTCCGACCAATGTGTATGCTCTAATACTCTCCTTCGCACCACTGTTGATATGATGGCGACGGCAAATAATCCGTGGCGGACGAAAACTCAGTGTGAGTTCCAGGCCATACACTGTACTGCATCGTATATTAAATAAAGTGCCAGTGCCCAATACGACCAAAGATAATGTCAGCAATATATTGATAATTTATTGTAACTTGATACTTTGCATAGGTGTTGAAAACAAGTTACTCTTAAGTGCTAATTTCAATGTAAACAAAGTGTGATATATTTTTTACAATGGGGTATACAATAACCCCCCCCCCCCTCGCTACTTACTCCTATGACCACCTCCACCTCTCAAATCAGTTGATCTATTTACTCTATTAACAGACTCCACATTTTGTGCTAAATTTTGTAATTATTATGTTGTTAATTTCATATGTTGTAAGTTTTCACAGCCCGATTTTTCTAATCCACGAGGTTTAACAAATAATATTTATGTTTGTTTTTTTTAATGAAGTTAGTTTCAAAACTAGTAGGCCTAAATGAAGTACCTACATTTTCTTTGAACACAGTTTTTAGTTGGTACACCAGTGGGCATGCAACGTTTCATTATTGCCCGTTAGCAAGCGCTAGTAGCAAAGATGGCGACTAGTGAACAGAAAGCATTTTATTTTTTACAGTTTGCGTTCCGTATTAAGTTCAAATCTAATCCGTAGATGGTATCATCAGTTTGGAGACACCGGCTCTCTTTGCAAAGGGAAGAGTACCAGTGACATGACTTTACGCTTGCTGAAATAAAATTATTGAACTTGTCTACAAGCAGAAAGGCCTGGCCTTCAATACATGCCGTTCTAATTCCTTTCACATTTTCCAGATATGTACCGCAAATGTTTTGGAATTCATTAATAAGCCTTCTGTACGAAGGTTATTAAACCATCGTTATTAAACAATGTTACGGAGGAAATAGTTATTTCGGTGGCTTTAGAATTTACCGCAGAATTCACGGTGACTAACTAATAACTAAGTCTTCTAACATCCACAGCTTCATTATAACCCCAACTACCCTCCTCTTCTCTCTTCAGTGCTGAGTACCAGCCATTTCAAAATCCTCCTATTTCTCTACCCGAACCTATACTTATTTTGAGAAAATTTTATTTAATCCCGACAATGGCAAGTGTCAATTACTTAAAACAGACAGCATACACACAGAAACTAATTAAAGAATAGATAATTAGACATGGCAACTTACCATTATCAAACGATGAAGGCCCATTTTCTGGATCAGCTGTTGTTTCATTGTCAAGCAGAGGTTCTATTTCAATACTCTGAAAAAATTTAAGAAATGTTTAACTAACCACTTACAAAAACTAAAACTATTTGTAATACCAAAGTTTAAACAACTGAAAACTAGTGGGCAAATATACTTTACGTGTAATAAGGTCTATAAATTAGGAACAGTTTCATTGTTTTAGTTTTTAAGTTTGAGATATTTTCAGGAACCCATTTGAAAAAATTATAGAAATTGTTGCCTAAATAAATCCACATTCCTCAAGCACTACATTCGCAACTAAAATTAAAAAAAAAATCAATGTTGTTTGAAGTACTTTAATCCTAGAACTGGTCATTAAATTTTTTTTAGAATGGTAGGGCAATTTTAGCCATTTTGCAACTTATTTTTATATAAATTATTATACAAAATTTTAAATAAGTGGAAAATGTATCAGATTATATATCATAGGTTTTGTAATACCAATTAAAATCTGAATCAAGTAAAAAATAGATACAAAAAGTTTTTTCTTTATTCAAAAATGATTTTTTTTCTTTTGGAACGAAGTTCCTTAATGGGGATTGCGGTAGGAGTTAACAAATAGAAATTGTAATGCGTAACGAAAAAAATTGTTATTAATTGGTTGCTATGGCAATGAATGTAAATACGATTCAAGAAACATGTGTTTTGGTTTATCAATTTAAATTAAGAGACCATTGTTCCGTTCAGCATAGTTCAGATATTATGGTGAGCGTTGAAATACATTCAGTAAACATAAAATGTTGATTCATCAGTCTAGGCCTAACCTAAAATTATTGAACGTATATTTAATTTATTTTACCTACCTTAACGGCAACATACATACAATAATTTTAGGTTAGGCCTAGAAAGTAATTTTAAGCCTACTTCGTTTGGGAATTTTGGGAGTTTGTTTGAGGAAATATTAGAATTAAAATTTTGAATCATTTATTGCACTTCAGTTATGCACTGAGGTAATTTGTGTTAGGTGTAGAGGCAAAACAAATAAAGAGGTTTAAGGAAGCTATTTTATTCACATTTATTATTAAACTTTTTGGTATCTGTAGACAACTGTTATATGTTTTTCAGACTAGGGAAAGTTAACCAAAATATTTAACTGATTAAAGTTAAAGTTAATGTCTGAAAAAAATAAGTTAAAACCAAATTAACCGATTACAGTTAAAAGTTAAAATATGACACAACATAAGGTTTCCAGACAAAATAACACTAAAAAATTCTCAAAAATATTTTATTTAAAACATAGGTAACATTACAAATCAGTCTGATATAATAATAAAATCACAGTTAGAGTAGCATAACATAACATAACAATAATTAAAATTAAAAATATAATGAAAGCAAGACTTACTCAGTCAAAGTCACAAACGCAGTAAAATTACTAATTAAAATAGGTATTAAATTTGAGGAGCAACTGCATTTCAAAATTTTTGTCTGACAATTACTATAACAGGGCAAAACAACTAACCAACTTATAACAAATGAACAAAACTATCCATTGTAGGCCTCTATAAATACCCAAGGGCTAATTTAATGACACTGATGGGCGTGATGACGGCTGTTGTTTGTTTGTACGCTAGTGCTAGCTACAGTATAGTGTCGATTATTCGAACTTCAGTTATCCGAAACGTCAATCAACCAAACGCGGAAATGTAACGGTATATCATTGAAAGCCCGGTAAATAGGATTTTTGCGTGCGAGCATGATAGTTACTCGGCTGCCCCTCGTGCAGGATTTTCATGCAAGCACGGAAGAACTTACCGCGCGAGTTATGTACGATATTTTTCATTATACTACACCGAAAAAGTAACATACTTTTAATAAAAACATCTTAAAATTTATTTGATTTTTCGTTTATATTTCTATTGACAAAATCAATCAGATGTTTACATAAATATGATATGTGTGTAGCATAGGCCTATTCTTATTTATAAAATTAGTTGGTGCATGGTAAATTTATGGTGTATTGGACGGAAAATAAGAACTTACGTGCCTATGAACAGGTATATTAGGTGTTTTCGGTGTAGTATAATGGAAAAAAATAAGTACAGTACTGCACATAGTTCCGAATTTAAAGTTTTTGACTTGTATAGTCATCTAAGTTGTAAAGTTCAGGGAGTTTGTGCGCTCAACGGAACAACTGCCGCTGTTGAGTCAGCCATTCACCTGGCCGCCCGCTGCCGCCATCTGCCGGCAGTTACTACACTAGCGAGTACACTGAATGAATTGAATTATTCAAACAAATTGATTATAATCTGAATATTTTCGGTGTCAATCGTTACGGTAAGACATGGTGACAAATCTTTCCGGGCATCCGCCAAATTAACTGACTTTAGTTTTAATCGTTAACCAATATTTTAACAATTAAGAGTTAAAAGTTAATAAGTTTTAAAACTAACGATTAAGTTAAAAAGTTACCCACATTTTTAACGATTAATTTTAATCGTTAATCCCAAGTCTGGTTTTAATCAATGTTTTCTGTGGTCACAGATGTGTTATTAGTGTAAATTCGATTATAACGATAGATTATTGAAAATTTAATTCTCATTTTTTCTCTTGTAACTAATGCTGCAAACAATGCTTCCTCAAAATCAAATAAATGATTTTTACATTAAATTTTAAATAAACACGAAAACCTTTCCTCTTTAAATGTCAGTACAGATTATTAAGTAACAACATCATGGCTGTTACACTATCTGTCCTTATCTGAAACTTCTGATCAACACACAAAAAATCTAATTAGATTAAGCAATTTAATTTAATTGCGTTTAAAATCACAGAAATATATCGTTATGAATAATAATTGTACTGATTCCGACTCCCAATACTTAGTCATGTTTTGGTATTTGATAATGCTTCCCATACATTTTATATGCATACAAGTTCTTAAAAATGTTCTATATATGCCCAGTGGATACACCGATTTTATTCGAGGATTTTTTAAATAGCGCATAGTTTCCAATCACTGAACGAAATCCAACTGCTTTTATAAAATGTTAACCCTACAACTGTTTTAAGACTTCCCAGCATTAGACTGCTCAAATTGAGTAAATAAATACGTTTTGGTTCATTGTAGGCCAAACCTAAAATTGTGTAGTTTTTTAAAATCAAAATCAGCTGTTTTATTTACAATATGTAACATCAGATGTTTGAATTGAATTAAAATACAGTAAGCATTTTTTGTTTGTGTTTGCTTTTAGTTTATTAATCTAACCTAAAAAAAGCTGTTAATTGTAAATAATAATAAACTGATTCTAAATTTGCTTAAGTTTGTTCCTATGGTAATGAATGTAAACAAACATGTGTTGCTATGCTTTTGATCTGAACAGCTGTTTTATCCAAATTTTCACTATTATTACGCTTTAACCCTTTGACCACCATGCCGTTTCTACTAGAACGCTCAGATTACCGCCAAGGTCGACTAAGCGAGACATTGCATTGAGCGCCAAGCCACTGTCGTGTGGGATTGTCTAATACCGCCAAGCCTATTTTCGGTATTTTGACGGACGTTTACATAAACCATTGTAGCTTAGCTAATATCAAAGCTAGAATAATGCTTTTGGTCTCGTTTTGTTTGGCATTAAAAGTACTACAACTAAATTTACAAAAAATAGTATTAATTCCACTTTTACATGTGTAGCCTAATATAACCGAAAAAGTAAAGGAAAACAAATATTTGTATACAATTTTTACGTTTAGAGCCTAATAACTATGTAAAAAAAAAAATATTTTTCCTCTAACCCTATATATTATGTTGCCCTATTCCCTATTTTATTGAGAATAACTACCGAAAATTAAAAAAAAAAATTATAACATTTAAAATATGTATTTGCGATTGTTTTATGCAAAGGCCCGGTTTTTTTTTTTGAGATAGAGCCCTTCTTAGAGGATCACTCATTGCAATGTTGTAAGAAACAAGATTCACAGCTCTGAACTCACTAAACACTTACACAAAATGTGTCTCACTTTAGTGTAATAACAGAAATAATATGACAAAAACATTCAACAATCGTAGAACGACTCAGTAAAACTAGCGGGAAAGTAAACAGCCTATTTTCGGTATGTTATACGGTACATAAATATTTTATAAATAAATATGGATCCACAATCACATTTACATCCGGTACATTTTCCCCCGTTCATTTGTTATGTAATTGACATTTAGTACCAAGATTGAATTATTTCCTTACACAATAAAAAATGTACCGTATGTATTTATAACTTATTCATGCATGTATTTATTTTGCACAGCTATACAAACTTTTAAAATAGACGTAAACTAAAAATATGTTGTTACAATATGAAAGGCCAAATCTTATCCTCTTTATAAGTTTAGAAAACATACAGGTTTAGGTAATACAAGTGACTAAATAAACAAAATACTAAAAGCCGATTATAACGACCGTGGCGTTGTTCAGACAAACTGCCGGAGCCGATCACATCGGCCTGTGGCGGTATTCAGACAACTTTTGAGAGCCGATGTAATCGGTTGTGACATTATTCAGACAGTCAGTAAAAGCCGATTAGATCGACCCTTGGCGGTCAAAGGGTTAAAATAAAAATTTTGCAAAATCCTTTCTTAGTGTGCATCCTTAAGAATATACCTTTAAATGTTTGTATTTGTATCACCATGTTGATTCTATGTCAGTCAGACAGTCAGTCAGTCATGTCATGACAAAGCCTCTAATACAAATAGATATAAAAAAGTTTTTTATTTAAATTTTATATCTTGGGAGTTGTGAAACAATCTTAAGTTTATGGTGTTGCTGCTTGACGAGCTAATAATATGTTTTAAGTGCACTGACTCACTCAATTGACATTATAGTCTATTAACTCATTATTTATAAACAAGTATATATACACAGTGAGATTTATTATTCTTAATGCAGTTTGTTTTAATGGTTGACTGCTTGCTTGAAAAGTCTGAATCTAAAAACCTTCACTAAATCAGTGTGGTTCAACATCCCACTTCTTCGCCTTGTCTTCAATTTATTATGCTTCTTTATAATTTAGGCACACATTCACTGATTACAGTTTAAACATCTTGCAGTACTCACCAGGATTGTTTCAAGGGCACTCTTCATTAGCCTTAAGTGCAAAGCAGCAGGACGTTAAACAAACAAAAAAAAAACAAAAAAATCCAAATGGAAAAAAAATGTTTGATTGATTTTTAGTTTTTTATGATTTTTTTACTCTCCTGTCCTTCCTCTTTCCAAAAATATACAACATGATATGGTTATAATTATGTCCGAAAAAAATAAATAATGTGACGTTTTCCTGGTTTTTTTTTTTAGTAACTATAAATACCTTAGTAAAATTATGCAAAACAGCCACAGCCGAGCCAACCACCGTTTGCTTTACTTCCACCCTCCTACCCTCAAACCACAGATATGATTAGTTATCTGGTCTCCCTAGCATAGGTTCGAACCCAGCATCTCCTGATCAGGAAGACGCTACGCTATCCACTAGACTAAGGCTTGATTAAATAAAACTGACAAATTAACAAAACTTCAGTTACTTTACTATCGGTATAAATATGACGTGTAAAGTAAAAGATAGTTTATCAACACCATCTAGGAGTGGTTATAGGATGTTTGCTTGGTTGTTCTTAAGTTTGAATCTGTATGATTTGTACTCGTGAGAGGTTTATGGTCGTGCCTGACATAGAATTTAAATTATTATTATAATAAAATTTATTGGTTAGGCCCTTTTTGCTAGACACTATCGATATATGCTGCTGAAAAAGACCCAGATAACCCCACATACTATCCAGGAGGCCATTAGCAAAAGGTAGGCTACTTATGAAACTTTGGCTTTTACGTTTTGCTCGTTTCCCGAAAATCACTTTTTTGTTATTTATAATACACATATCTGGAAAACTATCTAAGATACCTTTACCAAATTTTTACCACATGTCTATAATACAATTATCTAGTTCCTAACACAGGATTTTTTAAATATTTCAAAAAATAAAAAAGTTATATAATAATAATAATAATGATAAAAATATTTTTTTAAAAAGTGTTTTTTATTAAAAATCATAACTTTAGGTTTATTATTTTTTTGTTTATTTTCTTATGTACGGAACTAGAAAAAGGTACAATTTAGAAAATAAAAAAACAATTATGAGTCTATCTTAATTACAACTTAAGTTATGTGTATTATAGCTAACATTGTCGAAGATAGATATTCGGAGTGTCCTTAAGCTATAAAACTTCAAATAAATTAGGAAACGTATTGCAATCTAGGCTAGTGGAAAACATAGATAAATATAAACATACAGGACAAATAGGGTAAGTTCTACAAAGGACAGACAGATCGAATCTGTTCAGAAAGTTTTAAACAACACATACCTAAAAGGACACTAGATAAACAAAAATCAAGTTTTGCAATATGGATTTTTACATATCAGGTTTCTTAAAAGTCCCCCCCCTCCCCCTATTATTTTTTTTTTTTTTTTTTATGGAAATAGACAGATTTGCTTTGGGGATTGTTAGCATGACCAAAAATGGAGTTTTTTGGTGTATCGTAAATTTCAAACCCTCCCCCAAAAATGAGGTATTTTGGGGGAAAGTCGAAAATTTTAAATGAGAACTCCTATTGAGTGACACCTCATTTTAAAGGTCCTGATAAAAGAAGAAGATTGACGCAAACCGGAGGTCTGTATGTTGACTCTATCCAACATAATGGTCAATCAGAGTTATAACTTTTCCCCATTTAAATAACATCAAAATGTTAAAGATGATACATCTCTGTTATTTTTTACAAGGGTTTCATCCAGTAGTCTTGTAAGTAAATATCTTTAATAAAAAGTTTATAACTTGCAATTTTTGTCATCTATGATTAATATGTTATGGTGTAAGAAAACAACCAGATGAAGTATAATAGCTAAGTTAAAGATAATAACAGCATATGTACATACAATATTGCTGTGTTTACTGTGTTGGTATAGGATGCCGAGTTAAACAAACCAATTATTACACATAACATAACTATTATCCTTCATCCGATTGTTTTGAAATAGCACCATCCGATACAGAATAAAAAGGGCTACAAAAAAGATATTTTGACGTTTTTTTAAAAAATGTAAGTTTTTTTAGTAATTTAGGTTTAAAATTTTCAAACAGCCGCCATTTTGAAACGCTTGATTGGATATTCAATTATTTTTCTTGAGATAGATCATTGTTTGGTTAAACTTCATGCCAATTTTGAATTCACATTTCTCTAGATATGAATTATTTTGTGAAACAAAATGGTGGTTATCTGGAAAACAAAGCGTTTTCGGACCATGTTTATATAACTTTCTTTTTTTTTAGCCACGATGGCCATGGTTTTTAAGGCATTGAAGCTTTATCAATCGTCATGGCAACCATCAATGGAAAAGTTCCGGGTTCAATTCCCATTGACACCCGAATAATTTTCTAAATTGTTTCTTAACTGACATCATTGGCTGTGGTTCGATTCCACGTAAAACTGTAGGTCCCGTCTTCATTAGACTTAAAGTGCAAAACAGCAGGACGTTAAAAAATATATATATATATAACTTTTTTCTTTACTTTTACATCTAGAATGAGCTCACGAAGTTTCTGCAAATCTTCGTAAATCATAATGTATTTTATATAGAACATTGATTTAATATTTACACCATATATTGATATTTTTACATTTTAAAGGTGAAATGAACATGATGAATACTTTTATGTAGACGATTATTGAACGATGTGAATACTTACAATATTTGTAAAGAATTACCAACCTCTGAAAACTAAATACTGTTGTATCAATACAAAAAAAGATTGATATCTCAGCTGTAGACTGCTATCAAAATCAAGATTTTTTAAAAAGTGGTAACTAAATCGCTTTTAATGAAATTTTACATATTTTCATGCAACAATATCCTTTAAAGAAGGCGAATTCGATAGAGTTAAGTTATGGATTTAATTCAGTTCAACCTATTATTTCATTATACAATTTGACCATACTATTTTTAAGTTAAAATTACTTTTTGGGAGTTCATAAATTAGAAAATTAAAATGTAAATTGTAAAAGAGTTTTAATCTATTCTGTAAAAAAGGAACTTTCATTAGAACGGAAGTTTTCATCAGTCTGATAACAGAAATAAAGTATATTATTTCAGTTTACTAGATCAAAGAGAAACTCCCTCAGTTTGTATATCTTTGTCGAAAGAGGGATATCTGACTAACTTAACCCTTTGATTGAAGAGCGTTTTTAAAAATGTTCCCCTGGAGTCGTACGGCCACTAGGAGTGGCCACGCCATTTTCTGTATCAGCTTGGAATTGTTTTCGCAGTCTTGTTCCTCCCAGCTCGTATGGCCACTCAGAGTGCCCAATAAAAAATCCCGCGATCGCTCACATGACCACCGTGAGTGGACATTGCATTACACATTTCTGGAAACCTATTTCTTTTTACAAAATTACATTATTTTCTGTGTAAAGTGCTGGAATCTGTAGAGAAACTATTGAACTAGGTGAACAACGCATGATTACTTTCCTTCGTTTTACGACAACTGTGTTGAGCTCAATAATAAAATCTCCATATTTTCACTCGGTGCTTTACCAGTCGTTTTTAGTGTCGTGATAAATGGTTGATAATTATAAAATTACAAAAATGGATAATTTAAATTATTTAAGTTTGTACAGTTTTAAAACATTTTCTACATTGTAGTTTGTCATTTAAAAACATGACTATTGGTTGTATCCCACTTTGGTTTTCATATGATATTTATACAATATAAAATATAACGTCTTTATGAGGTTTAAAATACTAAGCAATACCGTGTTTTCTATTTCTAATAAGTTATAGTTGTCATTAAACAGAGTTTATTTATAAAATATTAATGTTTGCTCTAACCTACTTACCAACTTGTCAAGTGAATTCAACAAAACAATTCCAAGCTGGTGATGCTGTCCAATCAAAATGTTAGCGAAGTACATGCCGACGTAAGAGTGCCCACTCTCGGTGGCCATGCGACCAGAGAGGACTAAGTTCACGGAAAATAATACGAGTTGTCTAAGAGTCGGGTGTGGCCACTGGTAGTGGCCTTTCGAGAGCAAAGGGTTAAGATATAAACTTTCCTAGATTCTTTCAACAAACTACTATGACCCTCTTCCATTTCACTAAACTAAACCTTACCTCATCTCACTGTAAAACACCTGACAGGTCCTTAAAAGACTAATAAAATTAAAAGCAAACTTACCGGTGTTGAAAACGGTACCATCTTGTACAGAAAGGGATGGACGTTGGGGACGTCGGGCTCTCTCCTGTAACAAAAAATGAATCACTTAAGAAATATAACATTATTGGTAATTTTTTTACTTGACACAAACTTTAACCTACCAATTGTAATTAGATAACAATCCGTATTTTGAAATCAATGCGCCCGATCAAAGATTAAATAAAAGCTCCTAGGCAAGCCATCAACATTTTTTGTTAAAAAGAATGTTACAAATTTTTTTTTAATTTTCCATAATATTTACATTAGGCTAATTAGCAACAAGAACACGTGTTTTATTGATGAATAGTCAGCTGATTTTATTAAAAAAGCAAAAAGATTATTCTTTGCATATAAACCGAACAGCTGCTTCTCCGCATTTAAATATTATCAAAAATATTCAGTAAGAAATAATAAATATAATTTTAAAATTAGTAATGAAAATAATTTTATAAATTTTAATTCATTTCTTTAAAAGTATTTTTGAAATATTAGGTAGAAAAATGTTGACAAATCTGTTGTGATATATAGCTATGATTATTTATCTAGAAGTGTATTTATAAAAATATGGGTACTTGTGTACTTATGAACCCTCTTTTTTCTACATCAAACATAAAATCGTTAAAATAATGCATTTTCTAAAAATACTGAAGGTTATTTGGTGAAATTACCTAGTCTACACCCACTAACTAACTTTCTTTTTTACCTTTTTTACAAAAGTTAAGTAGTGCTACCACCCTTAAAAAGTTTAAAAACTAGAAACATACTGTGACTGGTAACTAGGTTAATACTTATGTTCAGGTTTTTTCATTTTTATGTTGGCCTTGTAGGTTAGAGGATATATAATGTAATTTAGTAGTTTATTAATAAGAAAATTATGAAAATTAAAATTGCAAATCAAACAGTATCCTTGACAGATTGCCAGAAGTATAAAATCTTATATTCTTAAATGAGCAATAATTGTATGTTTTTGCAGAATTTAATTTCGAAAACGGCTCTAAGGATGCCCTTGTAATTTGGTACATAAGTTATTTGTTACCCAAAAAGTCAGTTGGACTTATTGAAAATTACCGGAAAACTCGTTTTCTACATCTTTTTCTCAAATTAAAAAGTAAAATTTGTCCATTTAAAATACACAGCACAGCTGATGCATAATTTGTCCATTTAAAATACACAGCACAGCTGATGCATAAATGTTTTCAATGCCAGTACCATAATCAGATGTTTCCTTTAAAGTTGTGTGGTAGGCCTAATGCGTATCAGTAGTTACCATAGCAACTAATAAATATCATATAACACAGACGTTAAACAACAACAGCTTCTAAAACTTACCCTTTATTAATTAAGTTGTGAAATGTTGTAGGCCTAACCTAAAAAAATCCTATATGGTATTTACACTCATTTAGGGTACGTTAAACTATAAACAAACAATAATGTTTAAATACATTTACAATATTTAAACATAAACCTAACATACTTTGCAGTTTCCATGATGTTTAATACTGTACATTGAGTATGTTTATCACTTACATACCTGATATATACTTAAAAAAAAATATATATATATATATTTTTTTTTAATAGTCAATCGATAAGAACATATCAACTAAACATATTTATTAAAATATTTTAATAAAATAATCTTTAAAGATAATTTTATAATTTGCTTTATCGGGCATATAAAACAAAGCTAGAGTTTAGCTGATGGGATCATAACCAGATCGTAGATCGGCTTCCAGCTAGTATTAGTTATTTACAGTACACAAGAAGTACCAACATATGAAATTATGTACATGAGAAAAATAAATAATGATAATTACTTAACACTTTGAACCCTGGACCCTTAACACATTGTCGTGCGTAGCTACCTGGGGGTTTTGGTAGAATTAAAAAAAAATTCTGTTACTTACCTTAGTTAAAAGTATAACATATTATATATCATTGTAAAGGCAAAAGAATGAGCTTTAAGTAAATGTAAATACTTCAAAGGTTTATTAAAAATACAAAATGGTAACAAATTATGAAAAATGATGAAAAATTGTAAAAAAAAAAATAGCTACATAGCCTAGTCCTTTAGTTTACAACAAACACTTTATTTACACTTTACAAACACTAAAAAAACACTTACGAACTATAAACTTTGCATCAATAAAATACCACTAATAAATAAATAAAACTTACAACACAATCAGAACTAATAGAAATACACATCGTTATCGAGTTACATCGCTAAGCAGACAAACGTCGATTGCAGAATGCACACAGCTGATCAGACACCATCTGATATTTATATAATATTTTTGCTGGCCAGTGTTAGAAAAATTCCAAAGGCCAAAGACATACGAACTAAAACAACTAATAAACATGATGATAATGTCTAAACCCAAATATATGCCGACTAAGCTGAGTTATAGAATTAAATAGAGTGACCCGAGGTATACTCGGGCTTCGGTAGCTGGCGCCTCGAACTTGGCCCGACCTATACTCGGGCTCAGGGTTCAAAGTGTTAATACAACAAATTTTATTCAACGCAATTAAAAAAATATATATCTTGTTAAAAATACTATGGTAGTTTTCAGTAGGCCTATACGTTTCTTTACTTGAAAATGTAGTTTAAACTAGAATTTAGCCTAAAATACATAGATATGAATAATATAATACTAGATCGCTGACTCAGTGGCGGAATAGCGCTAGGAGCGAGCCTACGGTGACACTGTTCCTCCCACCACAGTAAGAGCTTTCCAGCCGCGTTGTGTCAGTTGCCAATGTGATTGTATTTAGTTGGAGCGTCCAATGTAAGTTTGTTTACCATAGTTTTGGGCCCAGTTGTATATTTTTATTGTTTTGGAATATGGTACAGTTCTGTAGGTATACCTACTTCACTCTAATAAGAAACTAGTAGTAAATATTATATTTATCGTTTTGTATATAAATTTGTTAATAAAGATAATTAATGTTTATAGACTTTAGTTCACAGGCCCACGATTTTAGTGCATAAATTCTGTCTATTAGGTCCCAAACTGGTCGGTTAAGAGGGAGTTTGTGTAGCTGTATTCTAACTGTGTACAATCAAAGCTTTCAATTTGTATTTTGTTCTCTACTCTCTAGATTGAATGATTGAAGATTTTTCAAATTTCCAAAATATCCTGCATTGAGTTTGATCCACGTGTACAAGCTTCCATTTTAAGGTCAACGAATGAAAAAAACGCAATAACGTCAGATGAAAATGGCATTGACGACAATGACACAGCAGTCATATCTAAGATGATGGATGAGAGTTTAAATAGTGTCTCATACTACCAGCAAAACATTTTATATTACATTTCTAATTAAGACTACAAAATATAAATGTTTGCCCTGCACAGATTTTACAAGTTTTTGAATATGGGAAAATAAATTATATTATCCAAGCGATGACCTCTTTAGAATTGTTCGTTTTTTTCATAAAGTGTTGAAAGGTTATGTTAAACTTATGAGTACCGGTATAGTTTTGACATGAAAAGCTGCAAAAATGATGGTATAAATCACTTTAGCAGTAATGTATTCCGTGAACACACGGAGTTAGTAGAAATTGGAGAGGAAACTCATGAATTAAAACTAATAAAGATGATTGGATTTTTGTTTTTTAAAATAAAAAGTTTTGATTTAGCAAAGAAAATAACCATCTCAGAAAATACTGCCTCTACAGGCCTAAGACAAAAATTAAATAAGGTTAATTTGTTCAGTCGCACGTCGGCCTGTAATTCCATTTCAAGTAGGTAGCCTATGTATGTCATTTTATGTAGTGATTTAATGTACTGTAACAATAAACGAATATGTTTAAACAGACACACAATTAACTTGTTTTTGTAACCTTGAATAAAAATATACTATAGTACTACACTACTATTATATTAAAGCTATTTTTTTTAATGGTTTCATTTTGATTGTAAAAAACAACTTAATTGATGTTACAAATTGATATATGTTTACATGCTATTTTTTTTTTAATGTAGTCCCTAAATGTATTTTTTTAAAGGAACAGGTACCTTGGCTTCTCGTGAATGGATTATATTTTAATGTAGGACCTACTATTTAAAATACGTTATTATAAACATACAGTATTACGAAATAGGCTACCAATACTATTAAAAGTTTAGAGAAAACTCTGGGAAAGTTGTAAGACTGACTATACGGTATTTAACAAAAGAAACAATGCCCGCCTCTCAATGCTATCGCTGCACAGCGGAGCCCTTACAGTGGTGGGGGTAACTTGAGAGTGCCGGCTTGTAATAGCAGCACGAAGTCAGCTATCCAGCCTTAGTGGTACATATCTACGATAAAATATCAAAGACTGAAATATTAATAAAATACCAACTATTTTGGTACTGTTACCAAATGTGTATTGCACAAACTACTCTTTCCAGACTATTAAAATAAATCATATCATTTTTAAGTTATTCTGTGGAAAATATTACTTTATTCCTATTTATAGAAATAAGTTAAACTTTCTGCCTAAATTATAAACTACGTAAAATTAAATTGTGCCAGTCGAATGAGGAAAGGGTGAGTGGGGGGGGGGGGGTGATCGAAGAAAGGAGAGGTTTCCCCTTGATGTATATAGATATATTTTAAATTGTAAATAAGTTCACACCAATAAACTTTACTATTTTGTAAATACACTTCACCGATTATTTATTTAAAAAAACCCAACAAATACTATTTTTTAAGAGGGGACAAGGTTGAATGTGCGTTTCACATACCAAAAATTTCGACTAGAAGGGAATGTATAGGCAAAGCAATGAGCACAAACTAAAAGATTTTTCTAATCATATTTTTGACATTTATAATTTTATTTAATAAAATTGGTACAAATTTTTTTTTACACAGACAAAGACGGACTCATCAGTTGGTAAATATTACAAAACATTGTTTTTTTTTTACGCACAAGTTAATTGTTTACAGTTCCAAAAATAGATAATTCTAAAAAATCACAATTTTTCACATTCATTTTTATAACATTGTCGCCTGTAAAGTTTAAAAACCATGATGTTCAAATGAACCTGCATTTTACAAGCAATTGAACACCTGTAGTTATGCATACATAGCATAGCAATGATAAGCTATCAGTGTCTGCAGACATAGCAAATACTATCTGCCTGGGAATTCTCTTAGATTAAACCCAAGTCAGCATAACAAGCAAAGTGATACACCTAACTGAAGTTCAACTTGAAGTCCTGGAAATTATGAATCGGACTAAAATGCAATAATGTCCTAGTACAAATTGTAACAAATAATTAAATAAAATACATTTTCCCCTACAATTCTGCAATTCATTTTATTTGACGGTCTACTGTAAACGCGGCCATTTTGGATTTTTATCCCATAAGAGCAATGTTAAATTTAAAACCATTTGTTTCGTTTATTTTTTATCATAAAATTGTTTGCAAGGTCTCATTTTAACCATAGTCACAATACACACCCGTTTTGCGTATCACATTTTTTAAATCCCGTTCGTTTGTCACTGAATTGACATTTTTAAAGTCCCAGATTTGAACTTTTTCCTTACTACACAATATAAAATGTATAATTAAAAATGAATCGCAAGCCAGATCCGCAGTTTCATAAAGAATATTACTTTTTTTTCAGCACTCAACTACAAAAGATGGATTTATAAAATGTTTTTAAACGAGGCAATGTCAAAGCGCTCAGCTGTAAGAAATTGCACTGTTTAGATACGGCTATAGGATGAATCGCTGGAGTCACCGGTTACTTTCTCTTTTACTGGCGCAGACCATTACGCTTAAAGAAGAAAAAGATATCTACAGTAGGCTTACAACCTTGTTTACCCGATTTAGGCTAAACGAACCCGGGTTACGCGAAACGCCTTGCTTAAACCGAGTTTATATTAGAGTTGGAGTTACTTGTTGACGACAAATGTTAACTTTTTGAAAAAAGCAGAATTGGCATGTCTGCAACAAAAATTTGTATTTCAAGCAGGAGTCGATAATGATCAAATAATTTAATACATTCATCATTAACAAAATATACAGTTTTCTTTTGACCTCTAAAAGGAACTCAAAAGTTGTAGATAAATATCTTTAATAGAATAAAACTTGAACAGAGAAATTCACAACTAATACAAAAAGCTAGAAAGATTACATTACCTGAAATGTAGTTTTATGTTCTAGATTGTACACCTCAATTAATTACAAAAGTAATCTACACTGTTATATCGTTGTTAATATTTATCTTCACAAATGACAAGAAAAAATAAACAAACAAAAAAGAAATAATATAATCAATACCTACATCATAGTCAAGACAGGTTTCAATTCATTTAATTATTAAGATTAGATTTATCGCTAAGTCTATTGTACTATTGCATTTAATTTATTATGTGCTTAGTTATAAATGAAGAACATGACTATGAAATTGAGATGATAGTGATGACAGAAAAAGTACAAAAACATTCAATTAATTTGTTAAATTCAATTTGAGCAATGCATTTTTATTTTTAAACACAATTTTTTAAAGTTAAAAGAAAGTTGTGACTAGATCTAAAAAAAAGTATTTTCTTTAAATACCAGGCTTATACATGAATGAAATTATTCAGGTAATTGACTGATATCAGATTCGAGTAATTAGAATTGCTTAACGTATTTTTATGTTAAACCGAGAACAATATCGACCACTTCTTCAGGTCACAAGTAAAGAAATTTAAGTCAAAGCGTGGTGTGCAATTAAAGGCATAAATTCATATCAGGGGCATAAGTTCCTTGTTATCATTCTGTGACCAGGTAAACTCGGTTCTTGTTTATGTCATGAACTTTGTACAATCTAAAATACTGAATCTATATATACAAAACAAAGTCGGGTTTGTTACACCACTTATAACTCAAGAACGACTGAACCAATTTTTATAATCTTTGATTTGTTGGATTTGTCTCCGCCCCGAATAGCAGAATATCTATTAAAGTATAGGAAAAAGACATAAATAAAATTAAAAACACAAAATAATTCTAGTTTAGGCCTAGACTGATGAACTAATACAGCCATGTTATTTGAATGTACTTACATTCATTACCATACCAACCAATAAAATAAAATAACAGATACAACATCAGTTGATTCAAATGTATAACATACATAATAAAAATGAATTGCTGTTCCTTTGTAAGCGCATCACTTGAAAACGGCTAAACCAATTTGGCTATTTTTTGTTTTGAAATGTTCGTAATAGTCCGAACTAGGTTTTTATATAAAGAAAAAATTGAAAAGTTTCCCGAAAAAGTTTCAAGTTTGGAAAAAACAGCCTCTTTTGTATGAACTCAAGACCATAGTGCATTGAAACGGTTGTTCGTATAAAAAGCTTAGCAACACATGTTTGTTTACTTTCATTACCATAGCAACTTTACTTAGCATTTATAATCAGTTTATTATTCTTCAAAACCAATAGCTTTTTTAGGTTAGACTGACCAACTTAAAGCAAACAAAAACAAAAATCAACTAAACATCCTTACTATATTTTAATTCAATTCAAACATTGGTTGTTACATATTATATATAAAACAGCTTATTTGGATCAAAAACTGAACATAATTTTAGGTTAGGCCTACAATGAACCAAAACACGTTTATTTGCAACCAATTGGGCTAATTTAGAATCAGGTTTTTTACAATTCTTCACAACTATCAGTTTTTTTAGATTAGGTAAAAGCAAGCAAAATGTTTACTGTACTATCTAAAAAGGTTTACAAACTATAAATCTAAATTTTGTGTAGTATATTCTTAAGTGGCATAAAACCATTTTGCAATTCGATTACTTAAGTCAATGTAATGAAATGGAATAACTACCCTTTAAATTAAATCAAACAATAGCCAAGCATTGCTGGGTCCAATAGTCTATATAGTAAAAATGAAATGCTGTTCGTTGGAAAGCACACCACTTGAGAACGGCTGGACCATTTGGCTATTTTTTGTTTTAAAATGTTCGTAATAGTCCAAATTAGGTTTTTATGGAAAGAAAAATTTGAAAAGTTTCCCGAAAATTTTTCAAATTCGGGAAAAACTGAACATTGTTTTTTCTATGAACAGAAGACCATAACTCACGAAAACAGCTGTTCTCTAATAAAATTCTTAGTAACACATGTTTGTTTACATTCATTACCATAGAAACTTTACTTGGCATTTATAATCTTTTTATTATTCTTCAAAACCAACGGCTTTTTTAGGTTAGATTGACCAACTTAAAGCAAACAAAAACAAAAATCAACTAAAAATACATACCATATATATATATATATATATATATATATATATATATA
>JAGFPH010003900.1:115734-132957 GCA_018207615.1 Philaenus spumarius | reverse complement strand
TTTCCTGGAAATATTATATTTTTAAAGCTGGAAGATTCGGAATTTAACCATTTAAGTTTATTTATCTTCAATGCTGCGCCAGACCACAATTATTTGTAGAATCAACACAAAATTAATTCACATTATGTTACAGTGAAACGATGCTGTGAAAATATTACAATTACCAACCATAATTATACATAAAATATAATATATTATTTAAAAAGTATTTATATTTCAAGCAAAATGTAAATTTATATAGAAAACACAAATTTTTCTGAAAGTCAAAATAAAATAACAAATATATTTAATTTTGAAGTATAATAATTTTTATAAATCTAATTACAAATTGAAAACAATTTAAAAAATATTGCAATGTCTGTATTAATTAAAGCTGATTGTCTCAATACCTCTCAATGATCATTATCTATAATTAAATAATGAACAGAGTGAAAGTGTTATCTAATTTTTAACATCAATTATATATATTTTTTTATTAATATTTTAACAATATTAGTCACCTTAGCCAATCTCAACCCTATTGTGTATGAAGTTTATTAAGGGTTAGTCATTGGTCTACTACTCTATCACCTTTTATCAAATGACATCCATCTTCATCCTTAAAGTGATTTCAGCTGTTACTCACTTTACTTTATTTAACACAGACCTGAGAATACTGGAGAACTCAGAGGGTTTTAGTGTAGTGTTACACTCTGAGGATGATGACCATGTCATCGAAATGTACATAAAGGTAACGTATTAAACATAACTTACCATTTATTTGTTTAGTTATTGTTTTTCTTCCTTGTTTTGTGGTTCGGGGCTTTTATTTAAATCAGTGTGATTTTGTCGCCACAGTGCTCTTTTATTTGTTTAATATTGTACTTGATAATTATAAGCTTACATTAATGTAACGCTATTAAATTGATTTGTAAATACTGTATAATAATTACTAAATTTCTATTCATTATATATAAAATTTTTTTGTCAGTTTCTACATAATAATTTGTTTTCAAATATCCATGTAATATTGCATTTTTGATATGTAGAACTACTTAATGTATGCTACTTTTAATATATACTAAATTAGTATGTTTTTCGTTTTTTTTTTCTAAAATCATCAATATTATTGTCGGACAAATGGTTCAATGCGTTTGAAATATTATTACAAAAAATATAAAATATAAATTATATATTAGGTCATAAATATAAGGGTTGCATGAAACCCTTAACTTTAAGGCGTCCGACAACAAGTATGCCCGACAATTTTGTCGGACAAGGTTACCACTTAGTTATATGTGTATTTTATAAACGATTCTGAAAAAATCAGCAGTTAGGTACTAAATTTTTTTTACGCCATAACTTTGCCGTGTTCGGGGTGTCGGATACGCAGAAATGACCAATCATATTTGTCCGACAAAATGTTTTTCGCTTTCTACATAAAACAAACTTTCGATTAAAAGAAAGATTATTGTTTAGGTTATACATTTTTTTACCGCATCAAATCAATGACTTTGCCGGGTTCTCAAAGGAAAACGCCCCGCTACCGAGAATTGTTGCAAATAAAATGTTGTCCGACTCGACTTAAATAAGAGATATACGAAGTCTCAAGAGTTAGGTAATCATACAATTTTAAAGGCCTGGGACTTGGACTATTATCTTTATTGTCAAACTTTCTTTGGCTATAATTGAGTAAGCATCTTAAAATAATACATTCCATAGGCGGCAAAGTATTAAATAAACTTAAAACGATCACTGAAATCCTTAAAGCTTTTAAAACCGTATTTACAGAATCTAATGAATTAGTATTTAGAGGTTGGATTTAAAGATATAATCCATTTTAGAGTTTTTTCCAAGTTTATATAGTGTATCGTTATTCTATAGTAAAGCTAAGGTTTTATTTTTAGCATGGATAAATTTATTACATTTTGTAATACAAACTAAAACCACCATTTTTCAAAATGAACATTATTCTTTGCTCGTAACATCGTTTGTGAAACACTCAACCATATGTTATATATATCAGTAAGAATCAGCAATACAAATAAAATCACAAATGAAACTAGATAATTAATTAAACAAACTTATTATCAAAAGAAAAACAAAATAGGACTTGGTTCAAAATGAGTCATTAGGCTTTTTTTAATGTCATATTATACGTTACGGAAATTATTGGAAAAAGGTGAAACTAATAATAAAATATATTGATTTAGATGTTATTCCACAATTCTTCAAATATTATTTCTATTTCAATATATGTTTAGAAACATCAGGAAAGTGCGTAAAGTGAATATAAACTAATCAAATAAATTTAAACTTCAATGAAGTTCGTAGCACACTATATACTGCCTGTCAGTATTGTGCAAAAGGAAACAATCTGAAAAGTTAATTAATGCATCATATAAAGCTATTGATCCGTATTTTGTTTTACAATCCCGTCTCTCACTTTCAACAGTTAATATTCCTTTAGTAGATAGTGAGATAAAATATATATTGCTAGGCCCATTGAGTACCCTATTGATCCAGCCATTAGGCTTTCCAATCAATTGAAACAAAGAAAAAACTGCATGTCGTTCTTGTTGCTTTGGGTAACTGGAAATGTAAATCAACTAGTACAAAATATAATGCCGTAATCACAACAAATTGAGTCATAATTTTAAATTTTTTTCTAAAAAGATTCATAAAAGAAACACTTTTAACAGTTTAATATTAAACAACTTTAAATATAACCACTGATTAAGAAGAAAACAAACTTAACATTGTTTTTAAGGGCTAATATATGATTAGAAGTTTTATCATATTCATGATCTCTGCCTTACTATTTAATGGAGCTCTACCTGGAACAAAGTGCAGTATTTAAAATTTTTGAAATCCAAATTAGATCCGTGAAAAGCAACAATTTTGTCAGGTATGACATACTCTGTGATATGTGGGTCTTAGTGGGGAGGGATGCTTGATTGTTAAAGTTACTGTACGTGTTATAATATAATTTCTAGAGACATTGAGCATTAAAAACTGCATGTGGTTCTTGTTGCTTTGGGTAACTGGAAATGTAAATCAACTAGTACAAAATATAATGCCGTAATCATAACAAATTGAGCCATAATTTAAAAAAAAATCTAAAAAGAGTCATAATAGAAACACAAATAACAATTTAATATTAAATAATTTTAAATATAACCACTGATTTAAGAAGAAAAACTTGCCATTGTTTTTAAGGGCAAATATATGATTAGACATTTTCTCAAATTCGTGATTTCTGCCTTACTATTTTTTAATGGATCTCTACCTGGAACAGAGTGCAATCTTTTAAATTTTTGTAAACCAAAATAGATCCGTGAAAAGCAACAATTTTGTCAGGTATGACATACTCTGTGATATGTGGGTCTTAGTGGGGAGGGATGCTTGATTGTAAAAGTTACTGTACTAGTATACACGTTCAATCACTTTAAATTGAGGAAAATAATATTAATAAAGTTTATAAAATTATTAAACTGCAAGCATCTGGCACCATAATTATATTAACCAAACATGCACAAAATTCCACTAAAAAATTATATGGGATTTGTAAATTGTATTATGTAAATATAAATGTCATCTTTTAGGCTAAGAAGATGTAGACTGTAGAAGCAACAATGAAAGCTTAAATAATAATGGGATATCTATATAGTGTTCTAAGGTATCATACACAAGACGTTCTGAAAAGAATAGTCGTATCTGCCTAGTTTTTGAAAGCATACTCATGCTTCAATTTAAGTTACTCCAAAAAGGTAACATTTTATTAGTGAAAATGGCATAATTTCTTTTATTTAGGTACAAATTGTGAGGAATTAAATTTAAGAGACTTTTACTGATTACTTGTCATATCACAGTTAACATTTCTACTTGAATATTTTTTGATATTTGTTAATTTTCTGCAAATCACTATTGGAGAGTTACATTTTTATTTATAAGCTTACATTCAACAAAGGATGTACAATGCGTAGTATATTTTTTATAAAAATTCTCTGTATGGAACCTAAATGCTGGTATATACTATAGATAAAGAGTATTCCATTTATTTGTGTTTCAGTTTAGGCTCCAATTAGAATTTAGCACGGATATTGCGATGTGTGTGGCAATTCGATCGAACCTTGTGAAGTTTTCTAATTGTATAAAGAAGTAGATCCTTTGATTAAATAATGTTCTCGTTCTGAGAGAAGGTAACAAAGGTTTCGCTTCGTTAGCAGTTCATTCATCAATTCAACGGGAAAAGCATTTCTTCGTATTCAGTCATTAGAGTGAAGGCAACTTAAATTCGTTTCGTTCTTTTACGTCACAATTTCAAGAATTTGTAGCTAAAATGTTTATTGTAGAATTTAAGAATGTGTCAATAACTAATAAGATAAACAAAATATATCAATGAATAACTTCAAATGCCATATTTAGAAATTAAAATATACTAGGGGAGACCCCTGCGTGCTCCGCACGCCAACGCCAAAAGATATGTTATGTTTTATTTATAATAAAGGTGTAGAATTAATAATAACCTCTAAACTAAGATGATAAATAATGTTAAATGTTTAAATCAAATTATTTCGTATATTTTATAACAACTTTTATAATAAAATTTAAAAGAACCAGTAGGCTCAGGTGTAGGCCTACACTTAATCAAAACCCTAACCAAAATGTTACTATCAATTACCGTATATATTATCAATAAATAGGCCTACTATAATATGTCTTATTTATTTTTAATTAGGATGTATCATAGTTTTTTTATTATTTTTAAATTCATTAAAGCAAGTTGTTATTGGTTTTGTGTGTGTTGAAACAGGTGTTGGTTGAGCCTAGGTCTAACTTAAAATATTATTGCTGGACATTAGAATCAATTGTTTTATCTCTTATTTTAATCAATTGGTTGCTATGGTAATGAATGTAAATACATTCAAGAAGTTGTTTTAGGACTAAACTAAAATTATGTTTAATTTATTTTACCTGTCTTAACGGCAACATGCACACATGATTTATGTTTTTGTGCACATCTTTGAATGATATAAGTTTCATCTTTCAATTAATTGTTGTTTTTAGTTAACGACCAACTTGATCCTGTGAATTTGTTCGTTGAAAGATACTGGTCACTAATGATTTTCTCTAATCCAGCTGATTCCTTTTGCTGCAATTGTTTGTTCTTAGATGCACAATCACGTGTTTTAATAATCAGCTGGATATGGAAACTTAAAGTGATGATAAAATACGTTTTAAAAAGTTCTTTTATTACATTCTAAATAAAATTATTTCAAAAATGTAAATAATTTGTGTTAACCTAGAATGATTGATCTTTCATTAAAAAAAAACCGCGTGTATAACGGTTTATTGGAAACCTCAAGTGAACTCTTCAAAGAAGTGCAAAGTTGAAATTTTACCCCATGCTAAATCTCCATAAGAAAAGTTTATTTTCCATTTTTTACCCAATTAACATAAATATTTAAAATACAAATAAAACCTGCACATATAGGAACGCTAACCTCTGTTTTGGTACAACCCGCATGTAAATCGGTCTTTTAGAACGGTCAGGCTCGCTGTCATAAGCTTTAAATTTTTCCCTATGTTAAATCTCCATAAGAAAAGTTTATTTTCCAATTTTGACCCAATTAACATAAATATTTTCAAAATAAAAACAAAACCTGCACATATAGGACCGCTAACCTATGTTTTGGTACAACTCGCATGTAAATCGGTCCAGTAGAACGGTCAGGGTCGCTGTCATTAGTTTTGCAAAAGTTTTTTAGTATATAAGATTTATAATGTACTAGTGGACCTGGCAACGTTTTGCTATTGCTTGATTTAATTTTAAGGGTTGTTATCCCATTTTGTCCCTTTGACTTAAGTAATTGTATTTCATTTTTTTATATCAATTAAAAATAATATTAAATAGTTTTATATTTGTAGTTTACATGAATTTAGTGCAATTTATTTGTATTGTATTTTGTTTGTAATGATGATATTCTATAAAAACATCCTGGTACTAATATGAATAAATTGTGAAATTTTAGCAATATTAGTTGAGTAGTTTTTTATAATATAGAAAAAGTAAGTTGATTGTTATTACATATTACTTAATTTTAGATGTAGCTTGTAGGAAGTTAGTTTAATTTAAATATATTGTATGTAAATAGAGCCCCATTTGAACACCTGCCAATTGTTGATCCAAAACATCCAATCATAATGGTCAATCAAAGTTTTATCTTTTCCCCATTTAAATAACATTTAAATGTTAAAGATGATACATCTGTTATTTTTTACAAGGATTTCATCCAGTAGGTCACTCAATCTAAGTTATAAAATATAGAAATTAGTATAAAAAAAGTAAAGGTAAGCCCTCTGGAATTCCCAGGTACTGGACTTTTACTATTAGGAGTCGACAAACTTGCACAGTAACAAAGCATTTGCAAGGTTGTATCAACCAAAAGTCCAGTTTATTTACACTTATTTAAAGTCTTTACAGTTTTAGTTGTTTTAATATAGCTAACTGGTACTTAAATAGTTTAATAATTTATTTGTACTAACACGAAATAATTGTGTCTGTCAATACACTAGTTTAATTAATCTTTTGATCATCCAACATATGCCATATTTGGACATTGGAATTCTACTTTTTACTAATTAAGTAGGTTTAAAATAGTGTTTTTTAACACAAACTGTAAAATGTAGTTATTTATGAAAATGGATGTTTCATTATTTTAATTTAAATCTTAGTATTTGTTTAATTTATTTTTGTAGCAATGGGAATAGTAGTAGAGAAAAGCACAAATATAATCTGAGTAAGAGCCAATATGTAAAGTTGTAATAAATGTTTACACAAAATAGTAGCATATTCTTACACAAATACGCAACGTTGTTGTAAGACTTGACAAAATTACAAAGCTGTTTGAAAGTGACAAAGTCTAAGTACTGTAACAGTTTTCTTGGAGTGACGTTTCTAGAACGGATGTCATTTGTCATTTTCGTCGTTGTCATCACTTCTCCTTCTAAAGAATGTATGTGTCTAAGAACAATAAATGTAAATATTCTAACAAACATTCGTTTAAATAATATTTAAACGATTTAATCTAAATAATTTGATTATGAAAGTACTAAATGCCTACCAAGTAATTCTATATTATAAAACTCAAATAAAAGCATTTTATTCACTAAACTAAGTAACAATAATTGCAATAATACAGTCACATAAATAAGTGGATATAAAATCTAGAAGAAACATTACAAACACTGCTTTTCTAATAAAATTACAAACTCATATTTAGATCTTTTGAAAACCGGATTTTTTATCATTACCTTGGATTTACACTTGAAATCAAAGTGTAATTATAATTATATTATATTTATTTTAAATATAGGAGTTGTTTTGTATTAAAAACCAAATATATGTGTTATACTAAATTATTTCTACTTAAATCTGTAAGAATAGTTTTATCAATGTGTTTCATCTATACTAATTTAATAAACTAGTTTGATCATAGGTCTATTCTAAAATAATATAAGTGCTTGTTTTTCTCTTAATGTGCATTGTATCGTACAGCTAGTCTTAAAGTACAGAATATATTTCATTTGAATTTTGTAAAAGTAAACCTATCCAAAATATATCGAAACATTTTATATTTAAGCGTATAGTTTTGCAGTTCAAGAATATTAAGGGTTTTGAAATAGTAACATTTTTAATATTTGATAGTCAGACAAAGTAAGAGTCATTTGAACGTCAAATCTAGCTTATGATTTAATATTTATTATACATATAAAACTACAATTATATAAAATTAAATTAATTTAAATTCACAACGTTTCTTCTTACTATAATTGCCTAACCGATACTACCATTAGTATAAATTGTTATATAACTTATTTTCCTATTATTTTGTTAATGTAATTGTACTGTTTCAATTACTGGAAACTCAATTAATAAACACTAAGCTTGAATCTAAGTAGCCTATGTAGTTATGTTAGTTAATTGCACTATAACATTCGATAGTAAAATATTGTTTTTCAACTTAAGTTGTATGGAAGCTAAAATACTATTAAACTTCTAGATAAAGAAACTGGAATGAAACCAGTTGGTTATTCACACAGTAATTAACTTGTATGTTAATTTATGTTATAACATAATAAAGCATATTGTCGTAATTTTACATGATTAATAAATTTAAGCGCAAGAATTACACACAACTGTGGATTTAACCGTAATTAAATTATAAACTTATACTCTCTCTAGACAATCTACTTCATGGATCTTTTTAGATTTCTGAAATATAAATAAACTGAAACTATTTCTAGATCTGGATATCAAGACTGTCGGCTCCAACATGTCGGACTGTTGTTTTCATGTCCTTGTTTTAACAACTAGAAATAAAAGATGCCTTTCGGATTCTATATTAATGGTTCACATTTACAATACTTTCATTGAAATGAATTTTCCTACTAGAAGTAGCAAAGTATAACTATTTTTTTAAATATTTGTTGATGATGGATTTTCTAGATTTATATCACATATTTTGTTATTACATAATTTATTAAAATTCTAAATATCATACAACAAAATTCTAATGAATAATTCGTTTGATGGATGTGTTTTTCTAAGAATAAAAATATTGTAACTGAACTAGACCTACTGTATAATTTATATATAAAAAAAAAACTGTAATAGACTTGTTGAAATTTATCGGATCCTTAGTGTTTTACGACTGATAAACGTTTTACGTGCGGTTTTATTTGTTTACAAAATGGAAGCAGACAAATAAATCTCAATTTTATGTATTAAGACTCCATGTTAACGGACTTTTATATTAAGCTTCCAAGTACGTGCCGTATTGCGAGAAGAAAATAAAGAGAATAAACTATCAAAATAAAATAATTAAGCACTTAAACAAACCATCTGAGGTTGTAAAACTCCTGCATTCGATATTAATGTATTTTGATAATTATTGTAACCCTATTATGAGTTCATCTTTATGAGACATTTTATTTAAATAACTTGTTTATTTTCTTAGACTAACTTTAACTACAGCTCATATAACAGAAACGAATATACTTAATACATGGATACATCTTTATTATTTCAAATATTGTACAAAACACTCTAAAAAAGTACGTTTTCTAAATGTTATTTCAACTGTAACGTAAAAGTTTTACTCTCCATCTGTCATATAGCATTGTGTATACAGGTCACATAAAAACAAAAGGGTGTGTACAGGTCTTATTTTCTGAAACAATTTATTTAGTAAAACTATTGAAACTTGGGCAAGAACACATGGACCACAGAAAAAGCAATTCGACTATAAACGACGGAGAAAACGTTCAACTAATGAAAATACGATGCAAACTTATTTTCAAATTCAAAGGATTAAACCAAGTCATGTCTCAAAAAGAAAATTAGAAACTCAATTAGATGCAAAAATTCAGCAAACAGTAAATAGGGCGAGGCATGCTTTAACCAAAATGGCTTTGAATGCTGAGGTTCGACAGTGTGCTGTTAGAGAAAATCAAGGTGTACCTTTTGAATTTAATCAGATTTACCTATTAAATAATTTAAACTTTTTCATTTTCTCTTTGCACTTAATAAACCCTTAAGATAGATATCGTTTATCTGCGCAGAGTATTACAGTATTTTATATTGGACATGTTCACAACGAGTTTTAGCAACAATATTTTCCTACTGCAGACCAATGTTAAAACTGAAAACATTGTTTATACAGAATTTCTTAAATAAATAGATAATTCTGTTAAGTGTTGCTAAGATAAATCATAGCCTCTTAGCGTAAGAATAATATTATTGTGTGAAACATAAACTGTTTTAAAATCATAATATATAACTGAAATTTTAATTTAGCTTTAAAACATTATGCAAGTTACAGCATTTTGTGTCTAAATTACGATATCCGGAGATGTAAAGCGTAATCGATTATGTAAACAGTTTAATAATGGTGGAGCTAAGAGTACAGCTCTATTATATTTATAGGTGGGTTTGAATGTAGACATATGGTCGTATAATCTGTACTTTTCTAAGTTTTTATTATCTCTTTAAAGATATTAAAGGACACAAAAAATGTTTAAGGGGTTTTTACAAAAAAATAAACAGAATACAATTTTGTTAAATATTACATACATATCAAATTGAATTCTTCACAACTGTGTCTTTGATTTGATATACAATTCAATGCAATTTAAATTTACGTTTGCTTTCGATCGTAAATAAATAGATAAATTTATCACATCAATAGAATCCCAAAGTGTTTAAATTTATTTTCCCTACTTTAGGTGCGTGACCAACTATTACTGTGGCAAATTTCAGCCTATGTTAATTAACAGGTGTCTGAAAAAAAGTTTGTTTGAAATAATATTTTATATACAAACAGACACCGTGATGATTTCATTAGTATTCCGTTAATCTTGGTGCTGATCACTAAAGGTTTATTGAAATAAACCCTCTAAAATGTTAACTCGGAATGCTTATGTTATTTTATAAGATTAAGATCCAGAGCAATTTATAAAATCAAAACAATAATACGAACACATGATGCAAATCACAGAAACTATAACCAATTATCCAGAATCTATTCAGAATTCAAAGTGTATTATGCTGACTTGAATGTTTATCAGAAAACGCCACTCATGATAAATCAAACCCTCAAAGATGGAGAAAGACATAATTCTTTTACATTTTAATTAGTTTAACATTAAGCATTCATTATTTTTTGAAGAAAGTTATGCGTTTCAAAATTGTCTTTAAGGTATTTTAAAACTAATACCTCATAAAATAGTAATTTTGTATGCCATTCTTAATATATTGCTTTGCGTTGTCATTACTTATAATTTTTAAAACATCAAGTTGTAAATATTCATTAATTAGGTTTTGTACGTTTAACATTTCATGAAGTAAGTGTCCATCTTTATTTTAGGAACTTATGTTTTGATATAAATATGCACAAGTTGATAATCGGGTTAAAGTTAGTCATATGGTATACATGTGTGATCAGTAAAGCTGTTAATTATAAGTTGCTGCATGCCAGCTACAGATAAGATAATTGTTTCATTGGAACGGGATGAATGCGCTTTCAAACAAATATATGGACAAATTACGTCAATTAAATAAACATTTGAAGTTTAATTACTTTCAACCATGCCTTCTGCAAATATTTATCTTTAACAAACGTATTATTTAAGGGTCAGAAATTTAATACTTCTTTTAATACTTGGACGAAGGTAGTTTATCAGTGCTCAGTTAATGTTTAAATATAGGCTTGCCAATAAAATTAAACAGAACAAGTTTTAGTACTACGATATAATTGTAGTTTTCTGAATTGTTTTACGAAATACACAACATTCTAGGATGTAGAGTTTCCTATACAAAAGTGTAAATATTTTATTCCACCTACAAAAATAGATATTGATCTAGCAAATATACGAACTTGAATAATTATAGAAATACCTTCCAGTAGTTTTATGTATACTAAAAGTATAAACTAGTTATGTCGTTTAAATTATAATAAGCCAACTATTACTTTAATGGTTACTTTATATATATATATATATTTTTAAACTTTGTACAAAAACAAATTATTACAAAATAAGTAAGGATATTTCTTGTAATAATAAGATGTGTAATGTAAACACATTTTAATGTATTTGCAATACAGCTTAATAACATTACTACATAATGTCAGAACAGCTGTCGCAAGAAAACAATCTAAACAAAGGCGAAATAAATAATAATGTATGCCTTACGCAGAAGCAGTACCACGTTAGATAAGGTAAAGTAGGAAACTCGAAAATACTTGTTGTATTTTATTCTTTTCAAATGATCACCGATTAGTATAAAACGCTTTAAGTTGATAATTTATTACAAAGACATTTTCACTAATTCTAAATTTATCGAAACATTTAAAATGTCTGTTTTCATGTAAATATTATATTTTTAAAGCTGGAAGATGCGGAATTTAAATATTTAAGTTTATTAATACTTCAATGCTGTGCCAAACCACAATTATTCGTACAATCAACACAAAATTAATTCACATTATGTTGCTTAACTGCACAGTGAAATGATGCGGTGAAAATATTACTGCTACCAACAATAATTATATATATAATATAATATGTTATTTAAAATGTATTTATATTTCAAGCAGAATGTAAATTTATATTGAAAACACAAATTTTTCTGAAAGTCAAAATCCAATAACAAATTTATTTCATTTTAAAGTATAATAATAATAATTTTGAAGCATAAGTATAATAATCTAATTACAAAGGGAAAACAATTTATAAAATATTTTCGACATTTTTGCAATGTCTGTATTAATTAAAGCTGATTGTCTCAATACCTCTCAATGGTCAATATCTATAATTAAATAATTAACAGAGTGAAAATGTCATCTAATTTTTAACAACAATTATCTATATTTTTGTAATAGGCTACTATTTTAACGATATTAAAGTCACCTTAGCCAATCTCAACCCTATTGTGTATTTAGTTTATTAAGGGTCAGTTATTGGTCTACTACTCTATCACCTTTTATCAAATGACATCCTTCTTTATCCTTAAAGTGATTTCAGCTGTGACTCACTTTACTTTATTTAAACACAGACCTGAGAGTACTGGATGTGGTACTTCTATATTATTTTCTAACAGTTCTTTAAGTTAATTTAATAATCCTTTGTGCTCAAATTATGTTTATGAACGTTGAGTGGAATACAAAAAAAAAAAAAAAAAAAAAACCAATTCCCAAAAGCTTGATTAAGCCTAAGTCATATAAAAAAGCACAGCATTGAAACGTCGTCATTGCAACTAAAAAGGCATGTTACCTACCATATAAAAACCGAATCATACTGTATAGAACTTTTTGGATATTACCAAAACATTCTTAGATTTAGTTCCTAATCTTATGGAACTATAGATTTTTGTTTTGTTTTATAGTTTGATAGTTAATCATGAAGTTTTTATAAAATATAAATATGAACACACTCATAGTAGTTTCAAAGCATAATATATATTGACAGTGTAAAGCAGTATTAGGAATTGTAAAGCAGTGTAACAACGAATTATAATGTGTTATTATTTGAAACAGTGGTTCACGAATAATTTTAGTGAGTAATTGGCTTGTTGTATTTCTTTGTATATTCTACATACTCTATTAAAATAATAACGTACAATAAACACGTTTGCAAAATATTCAGTATATTTAGGGCATATACCAGTTTTGTAAAGTGAGTTATGTTATAAAGAGAGCTAACACATACCATCAGATACGAATGTGCAAAATAATACATTCCATAGGCGGCAAAGTAATAAATAAACTTAAAATGATCACTAAAATCCTTAAAGCTTTTAAAACCGTATTTACTGAATCTAATGAATTTGTATTTAGAGGTTGGATTTAAAGATGTAATCCATTTTATAGCTTTTTTAAAGTTTATATTGTCTATCGTTATTCTAAAGTAAAGCTAAGGTTTTATATTTAGCATGGATAAATTTATTACATTTTGTAATATAAACCAAAACCAACAGTTTTCAAAATGAACATCATTCTGTTTGTGAAACACTCAACCATATTTTATATATACCAGTAGGAGTCAGCAATACAAATAAAATCACAAATGAAACTAGATAATTAAACAACCATATTATCAAAAGAAAAACTAAATATGCCTTAGTTGAAAATAGTCACTAGGCTTTTTTTAATGTCATATTATAAGTTACGGAACTTGTTGGAAAAAGGTGAAACTAATAATAAAATATATTGATTTAGATGTTATTTCAAAATTCTTACAAATATTATTTCTAATTCAATATATGTGTTTAGAAACATCGGGAAAGTGCTTAAAATACATATTAACTAATCAAATAAATTTGAACTGTAATCCAGTTCGAAGCACACTATATTATACTGTCTGTCAGTATTGTGCAAAGTGCAGGCAAGAGTTGATACAAAAGCACAAATTGATGCTGAAGTGGAACAGTTTATTGCTGATATACAGCAGGCAGCGGAGGAAAGTACATCTCATAGTAGTGGTAATAAAAATAGAGCAATAAGTTATCCAATGGAAGTGAGAGAGTTGATCTTGGAAAAAAGAAAAGCACGCAGGAAATGGCAACAATCCAGACATGCTGAAGATAAATCAAAGGCCAACAAACTTAGTAATGAACTGAAGAAACTCATCCGATCTGTAAAGAACGAACCTATAAATAGGTTCCTAAGTGAGTTAACGGCAGGAGTTGATTCTGATTATTCTCTCTGGAAAGCAGCCAAAAGGATAAAAAGACCTAAAACCCAGAATCCACCATTGAGGATGTTTAATGGTCAATGGGCACGCAGTTCAAAACAAAAGGCTGATCTTTTCGCTGAACACTTGAAAAGTGTCTTTCAACCTTTGCCTCAAAAATCTCAAAAAGAAAATATAAAAAGAATCAATAAATTTGATGAAGAAAATATTCCCCCTGTCTTTATGAAGGAATTATTAAATATAATTAATTGTAATCTCAGCAGTAAAAAAGCACCAGGGTATGATTTAATAACATCTCAAGTAATAAAAGAACTACCCGTGATAGCTGTGCGTAAGTTACTTAAAATCATAAATTCTTGCTTTAAATTGATGTATTTTCCTAAACATTGGAAAATTGCCGAAGTGGTTCTTATACCCAAGCCAGGAAAATCGCCATACGAGGTTTCATCTTATAGACCTATTTCTCTATTACCTATTTTGTCGAAAATAATGGAAAAAATTATTCTAAGGAGGTTAATGAAAGTCGTTCAAGACAGAAAACTAATCCCTATGCACCAATTCGGATTTAGAGCGAAGCACTCAACAATTGATCAAGTCCATCGCATTACTAATGTAATTGAGAAAACGCTTGAAGAGAAGAAGGTCTGTGCAGCAGTCTTTCTTGATGTGGCTCAAGCTTTTGATAAAGTTTGGCATGAGGGACTGAAATATAAACTTAATCAGGACCTTCCCCGACAGTATTTTGAAATTCTCAATTCGTACATTACAGATAGGTACTTTCGTGTTAGACATGATGGCAAGTTTTCAAAATTGGAAAAAATAACGGCAGGAGTGCCTCAGGGAAGTGTTCTTGGGCCAACCCTTTATTTACTATTTACTCGCGATATACCTCAGGATAATAATACCACCATGGCAACCTTTGCCGATGATACTGCTATTTTAGCTGTTGGTAAAGATGCCGACGTGGCAACGGTTAAATTGCAGAGAGCTGTAGCTAGTGTAAATGAATGGACTAAATGCTGGCGCATTAAAATAAATGAGGAAAAATCTAAGTTTATTCACTTTACCAATAGAAGGCAAGTTCCAATACCGCTTATTATCAATGATAAAATATTATCTCATTCAAATTCTGCAAAGTATCTTGGTATGACCCTTGATACCAAGCTGAAGTGGAAGGAACATGTTAAGAAAAAGAGAGAAGAACTGAATATAAAATATAGGCAGCTTTACTGGCTGTTAGGAAGAAACTCTGAACTGTCGGTCCATAACAAACTCCTAATATATAAACAGGTACTCAAGCCTGTATGGTCATACGGCATTCAAATTTGGGGATGTACGAAGTTGACAAATATTAATATAATTCAGAGATTTCAAAATAGAGTCCTCAGAGATATAGTTCAAGCTCCATGGTACATCCGGAACTGTGATCTACACCGTGATCTAAACATGATCTCAATGAAAGATGAAATAAAGAAGGTGGCCCTTAGGCATAATCATCGTCTCCAGGTCCATGTTAATCTGGCCATGAAAACAATGACTGACATTCATGATGTTCGCCGCCTCAATAGAACCAAACCCAAGGATTTGGCTCGGCAAGAAGAATAACAAACTTTATATTAAATTAAGTGTTAATGTTAAAAGTTAGGAGTCCATATTGTAAATGCTAACTCTGCAAATGTGATTTTATTAGAGAAATTAGTCTTTAGTCGATCCTAAAGGATTGGTCAAGATTTGTAACGTTTATTTGATTAAACTCTGTTTATAACAATAAATAAAAAAAAAAAAAAAAAAAAAAAAAAAAAAAAAAAAAAAAAAAAAAAAGTATTGTGCAAAAGGAAACAATCTGAAAAGTTAATTAATATAACATATAAAGCTATTGATCCGTATTTTGTTTTACAATCCCGTCTCTCACTTTCAACAGTTAATATTCTTTTAGTAGATAGTGAGATAAAAGATATAAAATATATATTGCTAGACGCATTAACAGTTTATTAAACAATTTTAAATATAACCACTGATTTAAGAAGAAAAAACTTGCCATTGTTTTTAAGGGTTAAGATATGATTAGAAGTTTTCTCATATTCATGATCTCTGCCTTACTATTTAATGGAGCTCTAAGTGGAACAGAGTGCAGTATTTTAAATTTTGGAAAACCAAAATAGGTCTGTGAAAAGCAACAATTTTATCAGGTATGACACACTCTGTGATATGCGTTTTTTTGGTGAGGGATGCTTGATTGTTAAAGTTATTGTACTAGTATATACGTGCAATTATTGAAAATCGAGGAAAATAATATTAATAACGTTTTTAAAAACTATTAAACTACAAGAATATGTTACCATAATTATATTAACCAAAAATGCACAAAATTCCACTAAAACATTATATGGGATTTGGAAATTGTATTATGTAAATATAAATGCCATCTTTATGCTAAGAAGATGTAGAAGCAAAAATGAAAGCTTAAATAACAATGGGATATCTATATAGTGTTCTAAGGTATCATACACAAGAAGTTCTGAAAATAATAGTTGTATCTGCCTCGTTTTTGAAAGCATACTCATGCTTCAATTTAAGTTACTCCAAAAAGGTAACTTTATATTAGTGAAAGCTGCATATTTTTCTTGTATTTAGGTACAAATTGTGAGGAATAAAATTTAATAGATTTTACTAATTCCTAGTCTTATCACAGTTAAAATTTCTACTTGAAAATTATTTGGATATTTGTTAATGTTCTGCATATTACTATTGGAGGATTACATTTTTATTCATAAACTTACTTTGAAATTTTTGTTCAAATCTATTGTATATTTTTTATGAAAATCCTCTGTCTTGGAACCTAAATGCTGTTAGATACTGTAGATAAAGAGTATTCTATTTATTTGTGTTTCCGTTGAGGCTCCAATTAGAATTTAGCACGGATATTGCGATGTGTGTCGCCATTCGATCGAACCTTGTGAAGTTTTCTAATTGTATAAAGAAGTAGAT
>JAGFPH010003900.1:102800-115724 GCA_018207615.1 Philaenus spumarius | reverse complement strand
ATACAAATTAAAATGTTCGTTTGTTCAAAATCTCAAATCTTCGAAAGTTCTTCACCGATTACTTTAAAATTTTACCACAACATTAATTTTGAATGGAAGCATGTTTTTATATACTTTTTGAAAAACAGCAGAACCTCTTGAACATAAAAACAACCAAAAATGTATTAAATATTTTACGGCTATGGGAGCGCCATACTAAATAATAAATCTATATGTTTACTGTTGGTACAATAATCAGGTGTTTGCTTTATTTTTCCTTTAATAGCTGATTTCAAACTTTGAAGCAATTATTTGTATTTGTAACTTTTATGTTATGTGTTTATTAAAGTTTAGACCTGAGCCTTGCTGGTTCTTTTAACTTTTACTATAACTGCTGTTATATAATATCCGAAATAATTTGATTTGGACATTTAACGTTATTTACCATCTTAGCTTTGGGGTTATTATAATTCCTACACCTTTATTATAAAAAAAAAACTTAATATAATTATGTGTATAAAGGTTCCAAAGTTTTTGGCGTGCGGAGCACCCAGGGGTCTTCCCTAGTATATAATAAAAGGAAGTGCATTTTTAGTTTCCTAATTAGAGGTATAATAAAATATTAAAAGTATTTAAAAACAAACTCTAATAATATAAAAATATGTAAATAAGTCCGCATGTTATATGAAACAAGAATACATTTTTACAATATTTGTATTAGTTATTAAAATTATTATTCTAAACAAATAATGCATAATAAAATAAAATGATGCATTACATTTATATAAATCAAAACAGTTGTCATATGGATTATGAAACTTTTAAGCTATGTAAAATATTAAAAATAAATATTTATTTCAAAAATTTTTTATTGTTTTAAAAAAAAAAAAAAAATAGAAGAAGAAGAGGTATCACATTTAATTGGTATACTACAGTCAATAACTACAGGTCAAATAATAATCGTGATAATTTATGTTGAAATTTGCCTATTAAAATCTGTGATCATAATCTTTTTTATTATTTATGTTTTTAGTCGTCACATCCTCAGACTATTAAGTTTGTGGCGCATCCAACTTGTTTACTAGTCATCGTTTCATATCGCTATATCACATCGTGTTATCCATTTATAGGACGGAAACTGTTTACGTTATCTCGCACACTTAGAATTATTGCAGGATTCTGGATTTGCTACTTCATCCAAGTCGTTGAATTTTAAATTGCTTGCTTTGTATTGCTTACAGTTTATTTTTGCATTAAGTTATACACAAATAATATCCTTAGTGTGTTCAATTAATTTCTTTCACAAGTTAATCGATCAATTTTTACGAAGGCAAAATGAAGTTGTGAATCTATTGTAAGAGGTATACAGATATTTGTGATTTTTTTCAGACAACATCTAGCTATGCTACAAGTATACGATAGTTTGCCATTAAATTTATTTTAAGTCAATTCTAATAAGCCACGTGTTATTTTTATATTGTTGTAACATCTAGTTACTAAACTACTGAACGATGATTACAAATTAGACATCATAAGTTTTTTAAGTGTTAAATTTAAGTTAAATAAATCTAATAATTTAAGTTAAAATTATGAATACAAGCTTCATATTTACTATAGATAGGCGTATAAATTAAACAAATCGAGAGGGAAATAAAACAAGTACTGTGATAGTAAAATTCGCATTAATGTTATGTAGGAACATTTGTAATTGCACGAAAAAGTCTATGCATGGAAGAAATCATCGGGGTAAGGTCTGGAGAACGTGCCGGCCATTCGATCAGACCGCGCATACCAATCGCTCTAAAATGAGGGGGTCACTCAAAGGGGGTTTACATTAGAAAATTGTAAGTTGCCGACAAAATACCCCATTTTGGCGAGTTCTCAAAATTTTAAATATTACCAAAAGAGAAAACTTCTTTATTTAATATCATTTCTTCTAGAGTCGTTTCAGTTTTTAAGTCATCCAAGGTGAAATTAAAACTCCAAAAGTCTTAGAAGACAGTTTTCAAGAATGAGTTGTAATCAACACTTTGACAAGTTGCCATTTGAGATAGAAACACGTTCGAGACCTCCAACCTCTACCATTCGCCTATTTTTTTAAAGCTCTTTAAATGTGGGGTCATTCAAAAGGGGTTTACGTTTGAAAATTGTGAGTTGCCCCCAAAATCCCTCATTTTTGGGGGACACTAAAAATTTCCGATAACGTCAAAAGATACTTTGGGTTAAGTTAGTATCGTTCCCCAAAAGATATTTGTTTGTTTTAATAAGCAAAAAAATTAAAGGGTGACGGACAGACTTTTTTTACACACAGTTGTGTCCTAATGTTTCATGTACAAGATGTTCTGAAAAGTATAGTCGTAGCTTTTGAAAGTAAATTCATGCATCAATTTAGGTTACTCCAAACAGATCAATTTAAATTAGTGAAAACTTCATACTTTCTTTTATTCAGGTACAAATTGTGAGTAATTGAATTTAATAGACTTTTACAGATGACTTGTCATGTCAAAGTTTAAATGTCTACTTTCACGTTTAAGATCTAATGAGAATATCGTCAAAATTATAGATTAAATACAATTTGCTGTATATGATTTAATTTAATTTTACTAGAAATAACGAAGAAGAATAATCTATAAACAATATTGATGTGATTTTAAACACCCCTAAAAGTCCTTTTGAGTAAAATTATAATTTCGAGCTTCAGTGATTCGGAAATACATTTTAATTTATTTCTATGATACGTACTGATAAAAACTACCCACTTAACTTGTAAGGAAGAATGTAGGGATACAATACAATTTAGCAATTCTCAAATTAATTAAAATCTAAACAATCACTATTTTAATTTGATATTTTATTATATTAAAATTATATAGTTTATGACGTTATATATTTCCTACACCAATTACATTCAGCTCAAATCTAGATTAGATTTTATTCAACTCCAAGTTTGTGATACAGTTAGTACGAAGTACTAAATTCCGATGTGGTAGAGGTAGAAAATGTAATCAAAGTATATTTTTTAAGATTTAGATTTTAGGTAAATGATCGTTTTATGGTAATTCAATGTTATTTATCTCATAGTAAATGACCTTCGGATATGTAAATATAGTCAATCGCAGAGGTAGAAATTTCTGAGAGATATAAAACGTAATTCGTGTCGCCCCTCGTTCGTTACACATCATTTATTTTGATAAGGTTTTTGCCCTGCTCTTCCAGATTAACCTTTCTAGAGGAGTGTTGCATCGAGTGAATTGTTATGTTTTCATTTACTTTATTGAATGATAAGATAATAATCCTTGGTGTTATTTTATACAGCCGAGAATCAACAAGTAAAGTTTCAACATATGTTATCATTAATTATTATTTTAAAGGTACCGTAGCAAGTTTGACTTATATTCATCCTATGATATCAACTTTTCATTTATAGTCCATTTAATCCATCTATTATATATGTAATGGTAATTTTATTAAAAATGTTTGAAATTCGATTTATAAATCCAATATATAACTATATATATAATTCCTTTGTTCCCTGGCTAAAGTCAAGACAAAAATATTGGGACAATTTGTTTCTATTGTGGTGTACGAATCTCAGTAAATTGAAGCTATTCTCTAGAGCAACTTTGCAATAGTAGTTATATATATTTGTATCATATATATTACGAAAGAATTAAGTAAATCATAAATTTAGTCAAATATAGTTATTTTAATCAAGCTAGGCTTAGAAAAACTTTAAAATAAATATTCCATAATCCTGGCTAAACCAGTAATAAAATGAATGGAGGTAGTGTTAAACACAGAAGAGATACAAACAATATATGTAACAACTTAAATCAATAACTTGTAGTTTTTTCAGTAAATACCAACAATCACCCAACAATTTTGTTATTAGTTATTCAGACATTAGTCATCATTTGTGTGTTACAAATTCAATACACAACATTTCAGGAATATAAATCAACTCCCGTTATCAATTGACTATCAACTAAGGGAACATAAACCTAGAGATCTAGGCATATGTAAAGAAAACAAGTAAAGCTAAAACATACCGTTAACCTTAATCATCTACATAGTAAATCTCAGAGATTAAACTGTGAAATCTAAAAAACACAATAATATAAGCACAGAAAACGACAAACACACACATGAAGGCAAACCCAGTGTTTACAGACCAGAGTCAGACATAAAACTAGCCGGGTGCCGAGTTTGTGTGTATTGATTTTTACTTTCTCCACCCTATACGTAGTATAAAAAAAATGGAGAAAGTATTCTTTTCGTAAAAATGTTCGAATTTGAATTTTCAGTTGAATTATCTGTTTTGGTGCTCCAAGAACCCCCAAAAATGGTTTAGTGCAATTATTTGTGTTGGTGCTCCCTGAACCCAAAAATATTTTTAGTGGAATTTTTTTTTTGGTGCTCCCTGAACCCAAAAAAGTGGTTTTAGAGTGGTGTCTGTCTGTCAGTCTGTCAGTACGTATACACGACCAGAGAGGACACTATTGGTCCGATTTTCATGAAATTTGGTATGTAGGTACTAAACCATAATATCTCCAGGAGGTTTTTTCATTTTTTGGAATTTTTAATTTTTAAGGGTAATTTACCCATAAAAACCCATAAAAAACGACAAAAATGCAAATTTCTTAAAAACGGCTCTAACGATTTTGATCAAATTTTCAGTATTTATAGTTCTTAAGATGCCAAACAAAATGACACCACCCGCTTTTATCAAAACTTCGGCGTTTTATAATTATGGGGAAATGTTTAAAAATAAACAAGTTTATGTTGTCAATCTAGCATCGCGGCGGCGGCCGCACGGGGTAGCACCATGGTAGCGATCACGACCAGTAATTCAAAGGTCGCGCGATCGAATCCCGCCTAGGACAATAATTTTTTTATACGATTGACGTAGGTAGAATATTTTTTTTTTGTTTTGTTCTAAAAAGTAATAAATAAAATGTTTGAAAACAATATTATTTTGACTACAGTAAGTTGGGAGAAAGTTTGTGTCAGTTAACTGATACCGTTTATTTAACACACAATTGATGGCAAATGTCTGAATAACTAATAATAAAATTTAACATACATCATTAATAAATGATAACTTCAACCACAGAATCATTGAACAGTTTAAAAATCAAACTGAGTATTAAATAAGGGTAGAATTAATTAAAAGAAACATTAAAATAATATACTAAACAGCTGTTGGCATAAAAATATAAAAAATATCGGTTACAACATAAATATCACGCCTGTATTACAGCTGTTCCAAAATATAGTTTTAAAACAGGAGCTTCAGTATAATAAAGCTAAGACTAACAGAGCATCTGGTATAAATTGTAACACTTTTTATTTTGTATTCGAGCGACCCTACTAATGGTCAGAAGATGTTTTATGTTTTGTAATTAGTTACGTCAGACTATTTGTATTATTTGTTCTACGAAACATGATATAAACTTACAAGACAATTAAGTAATTGTCAGTTTAAAGACTCTCAAAACTTTACCTACGATTACGTTCAAACTTTTAACTAGTATTTACGTATTATCTTTTGAGTGTCGTAAATTAAGTAACTCAGTTTTAAAATAAGTCTGTCTGAACATTGATTAAAAGCAGGTCGTTAACCGACATCACAACCAGTGTTATACTTTTATGATTGTACTATCTGGCCCGACCCGGCTTTGCACTGATAGACAAATCAAAGTTAAATGTATATTAACAAAAAATATATTATATCAATAAATATAAAATTACACTATGTATTTCTCATGGGGATTTTTAGTAACTTTGACCCCACCCAAACCTCCCCTAAAATTTCTAATTTTTTGAAAACCTTTCTTAGAGAGTACCTACTGCCCTAGAGGAACCTACATCCCAAATTGCATTCCAATCCGTTCAGTAGTTTTAGAGAAATCGTGATTTAGTAACTTTGACCCCCCCCCCAAAACCCCCTAAAATTTATAATTTTTTGAAAACCTTTTTTAGTGAGCACTTATGGCCCTAGAGGAAGCTACATAAAAAGTTTCGTCCCAATCCGTTCAGTAGTTTTTTTATAAATGGTGATCAGTGAGTCAGGGGATTTGGCTTTTATATATATAGATAATTAAAGCGGTGTTTATTATTATAATAAATTTGTGTTAAGGAATTCCAATAATTATTTATTTTACTTGCATAGTTGGTTTATAATTTGTATTTTAGTACATGCTATTATATGCCTATTGTTTTTGGTTCAATTAATACCGCTTGAATTTAAAACAACTTTCTATAATAAAAGTAAATCTCCTTTTGGCAAAAAAAATCTAATGAAAATCTCAGCCTACAGTCGATGAGGGTTTAAAGTATATTCCATTTAATCTCATAAAATAAATGTTACAAATTGATTTGCCCCTTACGCTAATGATTTCAGTTATACAAACCAAATTCCGAAAAAAATATTTGTAACAAATAGAATATTTGCAATAATTGGCTTGATTTTATGCAAATCAAATTACTGAATGAAAAGTGTTTCAAACAATTATTTTGTACTGTTCCAAAAAATGTTCGTACAGCGTTTACTCACATAATTCAATTCGAAACATGTCTTACTGGGACATAATTTTGAACAGTATCCTCTAAACAAATGCATATTTTTGATGAGCAGTTTCATCATTTTGCTGGATAGAGGAAAGTATTATAACAACCAAACATTGATCATACCTCCATTAAGTTGATTTCAACAATGAGTTGGAGGTAACCGATGTGGTCGGTATTTTTATGTCTTACAGATTATGTCCTACATACTAAATTTAATTCCAATCTGTTCGGTAGTTTTTTTAGTAAACCCCCTAAAATTTATAATGTTTTGAAACCCTTTCTTAGCGAGCACCTAAGGGGAAGTTTATATTTAATTCAATTATAATATACAACTATTCTACAACTGATATACAAGAACAAAACGTGGTTCTAAGAAGCAAATATTTTACAATACAAAAGATAAAGTAAACTATGAAACTGATTTATTTTATAGGACAAGGAATGTTAAAGACAAATTTTTAAAATTTGTAACACAATAAAAGACTTTTGCTCTTTAATATTGTGTATTAAAATGTCAATTTAAAATTTAATTATGGAAAACATGTATTGATAATCGTCGTTTATGATGTCTTGAAAGGTAAATTATATCCACTGCAAATGCTACTTGTTCAAAATAGAATTAGAATTGACCTAATATCGCCAAATATAAATAGTACACAAGTCCAAAGTAATGCATTATGAAATACTATTAGACTCTGGACAAACGAATTTTTCTATTATTACAAATATTATTAATACATAATTATTGGTATACTTTTCCACGAACATTACACGATAGGCCTATATGTAATAGGAATAAATAAATATAAACATAATTTAAATAATAATATAATATTATATATAATATAATATTATATTTTTTAAAGAATGTAGTGTAAAATTAGAAGGAATATATTTTATAAATAATATACAAATTAAGGATTAAATTGTACTGCATTTGTACATATTCCAAGATTCTCGTAGAAATTTTCGTTATTCTCCATTTTGTAATCAAACCATCTGCGTTGAGGTAGACTTCATCTAACTTCAGTTATTAAAATTCCTTTGCAGTCAATTATGCGAATGCTAGATTAGTTTTCTGACGGAGCTTTGTACCTATTATTTATGCATAAGCACATCGCTGACATTCCAGACAGTTTCATCGAATTCAATATTTCGCTTACGAAATAATTCTAATACTTAATTAATGGTCTGCCCTTTCATCAGAAGCGCCACAACAAGTGCATTAGTAAATATATACATAAACATATTTAGTATTTAGAATTCAAAGTATGTGAAAGATACGATTCTATATATTTTTTTTGAAATATAGTGTTTCCAGGAAAAGAAAAACAATAACATTATAAACAATGTTCAGCCTTGTCAAAATTTCTGCATCAAATTAACTTATTTTAATTGAGTTAAATTATTTTAGGAATACTTATGCAAAATTAAACTAAACGAAATATTCAAAACAAAGTTTTTTTTATAATTTTTTTTTATTAATTTTAATATGTTAATATAATTTTGTACTCAAAATGTTTAACCCTACAACCGGCAGACAACCTATAGTGTCGTCTCAGAGAGACTAGAAAACACTTTTGTAACGTCTGATTGTATGGAATATTTCACCCACTAAAAATCATTCACTCTCAATAAAACAAAAAACTATTAGAAAGGAAATATTTCAAACTTTAATTTTTGTAGTTAAAAAATGCTTTGTAAATATTTACGTATGTAATCATCGTTTAAAAATTGTAGTTTTCTAAAAATATATTGCCACGTGTGAAAACAAAGAAATTACTCAACTGACACTTTTCCAAGGCTCAATATCGCTCGACAGAAATATTTTGACAATTATATAAAGATACCTTTAGATTCGTCAAGATTTGAACTTTCTAAAACTGCCTTCCAATCAGACATCACTCTTATAGTTTCGAAAATATTAAGGTTTCTGTAAAATCTTGCAATTGGACAGTTTTCAACCAATGAAACAGCATATTTTAGATTCGACATATCTCTTACAATTCCAAATATTGTCTATTTCTAGAGAAAAGTTCAGTCTATCAATCGTATAAAGCAAATACATTTACTCTCACGGTTTTATTTGCACAGTCCTGAAAAATTTGGACAAGTGAGAAATTCAAAACTTGTCTTTCTCACGCTTTGAAAGTGACAGTTGTATCTGCTTTTCACAAGGTATCTTGTATAGGATTCGTGCGCGAGAGGTTTCATTTATATGATCTCATTTTGTGATTCAAGTAAAGCAAAGTCATACTTTTATGATTCAATCATTTACAAGTATATAGTTCAATTCTTTGATTTATCCTCTATACTTTGGTATAATAATATTCCACTTTTAGGCGAAGCATATATTCCTAAATTACTATTCAAACTAGGCCTAGTTTTTTTAGCAGTCTTGTAGTAGGAACATAAAAACTGGTGTTTTCAAAATAAGAAATTTGAAATTGATATATATTTGTATACAGTTCTATTTAGAACTAAATTACAAAACTTTGTACATTTTTAAAAAATTACAAAAAATGTTTACTACTTTTATGTAGGCCTAAAGTTGAACTTTTTCTTTCGTTACTGAGGAGTTTTTTTTTCTGGACCTAATAACATTGTAAATTTAACATTAATCCATTTTTCACTGGCATATATGAATTCTTTGAACTTTTCCCTACAAAAAAGCTATGGAACACTTTTGGATTGGGGTATGGTTACTATACTTGGCGAATTTAAAAAAAAAAAATACTGGGAAACACCAAAAAATCCATTTTAGTTAACATTGCCGGTTTTAAGGTTAAAATTTGCTCTTACAATAAATTTATTGCATGATTAAATTAGATTGCTAAATTCTAAGTATACGTTTATAGTAAAAGTGTATTATAGATCAGGTGTATTATATATTTTTATATTAGTGTTATTTCTGTTATTACTTTGTAGTGTAACTAATAATAAATACTATTATAAAAGCTAAACAAATCAATAGATTTACTTGAATAACAGTATCGGAACTGGAATATTTCTTGTTCGTTCTTATGGCCAACAATTTTATTTTTCTTGTATGTAAAAATTGATATGTTTGTTTATGATTGATGCCATTTTGATGGATCACGATTGATTATTTTGCAAATACCTCGGACAAATGGAACCAATCTTTTTAAATTAATAAATTGGCAATATCCATTTTTAATAAAGTAATTGTAATAATATATTTAATAGTAATATTATCAATAATTATTGATTGATTGAATTAAATTGTATTAGTAGAAGAGTTTATGTATAAATCATAGCCATGAGCAGGTATGCCGTAAAATCCAATATAATGAGAAGAACTTAGTTTAAAAAATCACCGTATATATAAAATCGAAAAGCCTCTCATTCACTCATTCACAGATCGCAGATCAAAAACCATAAGGCCAAGGAACTTGAAATTGAGTACATATATTGATCATAGGCGCTAGAGGATCACTAAGAAAGAATTTATAAATAGTTTTACTTTAATTGTGAAACAGTCTGTAAACCCCAAATTCCCTTGACGCTGTCAGATTATCATTTTTCAGTTTTTAACTGAACACTGTCTCACTTTTAAAGACTGCAGTTTCCTGTCAAACTCTTCTTTGCAATGACCGCAAAAAAAGCTCAAGGTCAGTCTTTGAAAGTGACTGGCGTGGATTTAAGGAATTACTGTTTCTCTCATGGCCAACTGTACTCGCATGTTCTCGAGTGAGCTCTCCAGAAGACCTGGTAATTCTGCAGCCAGAGCGACAAATGAAGAATGTTGTGAACAAAGAAGTTTAGCAAATTAAACATGTCCTGTCAAAGTTTTATCACTATTGTCAGTATGTGAGTTACCTTCTGAATGTAAAATATTTAAAAACGTAACCTGATCAAAACTATCCCGATCTATGCATTCGCATGTTAAAGACGTATCTGGGTGATTTGCAACATCCAGCTAAGACTGTGATTTACTGGTATGTAGATTAAGTGGTTGAAAATGAAGAAGCTCTCCTCTCTGAATTCTTTATTTTTTAATTGATTTTTTTTTTATTCAGCCCACCTACCGTGACGAAGACGATTGACGGGCAGCCAGTGAGCAATAAATACCAAAATAATTGAAAATACACGAAATAATTCAGTTTCGTGAAATAAAAGATGAAAGAAAATAATAGAAAAATATTACAATTACGAATCATAGTGGTGCAAAAAAAAAATCCATATATCGAAGCACGGGTATTTAGATAGTATTTAATATAATAAAGGTAGTCGAAATGGGTCATATGTTTAGTTAAAATCACAGTCAGATACTAGTTTAAACAATTATTTAGTTTTAGCGTGTGGAATATTTAATACAGAGCGAGTTGTCACGACTACTCAATTCATTACAGCGGCGTACTGAGACTACTCAAGTTCAGTGGTCCAACAGTTGAAGGGTTTTTAACGGGACAACTTCAACTAACACGACCAGGTTGAAATTTTTCTTAAAACGGGAATGTTTTCTACTTGTCTTTTTAAGACATTGTATTATTAGGATATTAAACAGTGTATCACCAATAATACAGCCAAGGTTTTAGTTTTATAGTATGAATAAAATTAACATAATACTTTACTTTATCCTCAGAAAGTATTTTATTCATCACAAACAATATATGAACACTAAAAATAATAATTATTGGTTTTTGGTTTAAGTAATTATATATCTATATATACAGGGTGTCCCACGAAGAAACGGAGAAACTCTCAGGACTGGTTCTTCAGGTGAAAATAACAAAAAAAGTACATATATACATAGGACCGAAAACTCTTCGTTTTCCAGATATCCGCCATTTTGTTTTTTGTGTAAAATAATTCATATCTAGAGAACGGTTTGACTGATTGAGTTCAAACTTGGCATGAACAATGATATATATCAAGAAAAATAATTGATTTCATCAAATCTTGCGTTTCAAAATGGCGGCTGTTTGAAAATTTCAAACCTAAATAACTCAAAAACCGTACACTTGAACGAAAAATGTCAAGATACCTTTTTTGTAGCCCTTTTGATTCCCTATCGGGTGGTGTAACGGTCAAAACAATCTAATGAAGGATAATAGCTAAGTTAAAGGTAATGACAGCAAATGTACATACAATATTGCTGTATTTACTGTGTTGGTATAGTATGCCGGGTTGAACAAACCAATTATTACACATAACTTAACTATTACCCTTAATCCGATTGTTTTTACAGTTACACTACCCGATAGAGAATCAAAAGGGCTACAAAAAAGGTGTCTTGACATTTTTCATTAAAATGTACGGTTTTTGAGTTATTTAGGTTTGAAATTTTCAAGCAGCCGCCATTTTGAAACGCAAGATTTGATAGTATCGATCATTTCTCTTGAGATATATCATTGTTAGGTTAAGCTTCATGCCATGTTTGACCTCAATCAGTCAAACCGTTCTCTAGATATGAATTATTTTGCACAAAAAACAAAATGGCGGATATCTGGGAAACGAAGTTTTCGGTCCTATGTTTATATGTACTTTTTTTTGTTATTTTCACCTGAAGAACAAGCCCTGAGAGTTTCTCCGTTTCTTCGTGGGACACTCTGTATAAAAGCCAAATCCACTGACTCACTGGTCATAATTTCTCAAAAACTACAGAACGGATTGGAACGAAACTTGGTATGTAGCTTCCTCTAGGGTCGTAGGTGCTCACTAAGAAAGTTTTAAAAAAATTCGAAATTTTAGGGGAGGTTTGGGAGGTCAAAGTTACTAAATCACGATTTCTCTAAAACTATTGAACGGATTGGAATGCAATTTGGTATGTAGTTTCTACTAGGGCCGTAGGTGCTCTCTAAGAGAGTTTTAAAAAAAATTCGAAATCTTAGAGGGGTTTGGGGGGGGGGGGGGGGGTCAAAGTTACTAAATCACGTTTTCTCTAAAACTACTGAACGGATTAGAACGAAATTTGGTATGTAGCTTCCTCTAGGGCCCTAGGTGTTCGCTAAGAAAGGGTTTAAAAATATTCGAAATTTTAGGGGAGGTTTGGGGTGTCCAAGTCCAAGTTACTAAAAATCCCTATAAGAAATACATAGTCTAATATATTTATAGATATAATTATATCATATATACGTTGCGCTGTCCTAACTACGCCTTGAAATATATTATTAATCCACTATGATATCACATTTTTTGTCTTTTGAACTTCACTTTGAATTTGATTAAAATTCTAAATAACAATATATTGTATATTACAACGGTAATTAGTTTAATTTTGCTTTAAAAAGTTTAGTACAGAACAAATTCAAGACGAGACACACATTTTCTCGAGTAAACTTCCTGAGTATTATAAACTTTCCTACTTAAGGTGTAAATCTACTCCAGGATTTAAGCCAACTTCTGCTGGTC